>MKEJ01001262.1:0-10786 GCA_001753735.1 Embelia ribes
TCGATTGGCTAGGTCAAGTTGCAAGGCAAAGAAGACTCGCTTGGGGCTTTTGCGGGTGGAGTCTTGGAGCGACATCTAGTGTGGGTGTAGGTACGAGTAGTCTCCGAAATATTAGTATATATACGAATCTTTGTGATGTACCTTATATGTAATTGACATGCTATGTGTTTAATGCGTCTGGATGATTCTTCCTGCTATATTGAAAGTTGTAAATTTCTTATTCATGTTTTAGATTTGGATATGATTTCTTGATGCACATATTTCATGGCATTGCACAGCATGTGATATTTGATTCATGAGATTGGAAATGTTTATGCGAAGTTAAATATTGAAACGGTTTTAAAGGTGTGGATTTTATAAAGGGAAAAAGGTGATATTTTCAAATGCAATGTGGCATGGATTTTTATGCGGCGTGGGCGTGGCATGGGGTGATTTCAAAAGGCGAAGCCTTTATGCGTAGATTTTTAGAATTATGTTTTAATGTGTTATTGGATTCAATTAATTGCATTGGCATATTATGGGATTTAAGTCATTTTTACTTTCTTTTCGGAACAGCGTGTCGACTTTTATTTAGAGTGGAAAATTATTTGTAAAGAGAAAGTCTGGAGCCTTACGTAAAAGTCGGGAAACCTGCACAGGGATTTTACCCTTGATTAGGCATTGTCATGCGGGTAATAGGTCAAGGAAGGTTATGATTAGGCGTTACCATGCGGACGACGGATCATATCGGTTTTGGAAAATGAATTAGACACAGACCCAACTTTTATTTTAGTCAGGTCGGGTATTCGTTAGGGGTTGTCGGGTGTGTGTATTGACATATACATTACATCATATACGCATTTTCATCATGCATTCGATTACACTTTGGGATACCACTTAGCATCGCATGTATCCGATATTTAGAAGGCTAACTCGTGCAAACCATTTTCAAGTCCGAATGTCGAATAGAGCCATCCTTGAGCTGGATGCGTACATTGTATATTTTTTGTTATACTCATTTATAGTTCTATATTTCATTTTGTTGTATGTTGTAACCTCATTTATTATCAGGTTGTGTTTTTTTTTTACGAGGCCTAGATGTATTTTGGCATTTTATACACTGTTATAGCCTTTTGTGGCGGATATTTATTCGGGCTAGAACATTGTATAATATGTTGTTGTTTGGACATTTAGCTATTTTATTTTGTAAACATGGCGTTTACTTGGCGATGTTTATAAAAGATGTATGCAGGCTATAGTGTATTTATTATTTATGCGCGACTCTGATAGTAGTTAATGTAGATGGAGTGATATATGTGAATGGCAAATAGCGTGCTTTCCAATTATCTTTTCTTTTCTCAAATTAAATATTTTTTTCCTGTCCTTTTACTTAAAAAGGGAAAGCACTTGCCCCTCCAGGTCTCCCCTGGGGATCCGGGGATGCGACAATATATATATATATTTGCTATGAATACATCAGCCATGCCATGACTTTAAGACGAATGCATCTACGACTCTATTACGAAGACCACAGCTCCAATACGAAGGTGTCATGATGCCAAATCCGTATACTTCGAATTGATATATATAGATTCTACCACGATATATATATGTATGTGTGTGTGTGTGTGCGTGCACACATACACACACATAACTAATTATTCTATTAGCATACATGTTCTATGAATTTCAGTCTACATGTAATCTACTTATTCCAGATTCCAGAGTCATTTTTCCACATGAAAATGATACTACACACCCGAAACCTACAGCATGCCAAACATATAAATATACTAACAGAGATTCTAAAATATATTGATGTCCTGAATCTACCCATACCTCGTAGGCCTCCTGAAAACGTATAAATGTCCCTTCTTCAAATTCTCGATACGTCTCGCCTATTGGTACCCTAACGCCACTTCTCGTGCCACTGAAATTGCCAAGCTACGCCACTTGAATGATCATGATCCTATACCAAAAACGGTCTACATAGCATAAGGAAAATATTTCCTAATTTTTTTCCGCCAAACAATATTGGCACAGCAATTGAGGTATCATCCCCAAGAAAATAAAATGAAATAAATTATACCAACACGTAGAGCATATAATGACGAGTAGAAAAGGTACATACCCCGAGGCCAAACAACTAATGAAATGAGATGAAATTACCCCCGAAGCTTCTGAAGCTCGACTCACGAAACGTGCTATCTACGAGTATCGAATCATATAGAACTTAGATACATAAATGATCCATGATACGTGAATAAGAAGAAAATCTATTTTATTTGGCATACAACTCAGCACGTATCGAGAAAAAATCAATGAGAAAACGAGAAAGAAATACTTACGTCAAAACGACCCTTATATGACGTAGACTCAGAAAATCAACATATTTTCTGCATCCGAGGTCTCGAGCTAGATGAAAATCGAGCTTTCTCTCTCTACTTCTTTCCCCCTCTCCATCGGTCATATATATATATAAGTTATACATATGAAAAGGTGTTGGTCAACACCTAAGTAATTCAGTCCACAAGCAGTTGGATCAATCGATTCGCACTTGGATCAATCGATTCTAGCTTTTGGATTGATCTAACTATAGTTGGATCAATTGGAGTTAGTGGAATTTCAAGTACTTACACCTCGGGCCGAAAACTTTCAAAAACACTTGTAATCCCTCACAGATGCTAATAGGAGTGTTTAGCAACTTTCATAATAGCGTTTGAATGTATAAATCTTCTCGTACACTTCATAATGCATCTTCCGACAAACCCTGTCACGTACTCCCCGACTTCGAATACAGATATCTGATAATGAATACCACGATAAGGAACAAATAATAATATTACGACTCATATAATAATATTATTTATAAAGCGAAAAATTTACCCGAAATTTTTTGAAACGTTATAGCAAATTGAATACGGGACCAAAAATATTTTTTTTTTACGAAACTTTGGGAATTATTACTGCAATTAACCCACCCAAGAAAAACAAACCAACATGCTATCGTTCAATTTCTGTTCAATGAATTTTAAATTTAGGAAAATGTATTTAAGATAGAATTTTAAATGAATTGAGAATTCTAATAAATAAATTTGTTACTTATTCTATTCAATTTATTTTGTCCACTGCAAAAAAATTAAATTTTTACAACTGAAATAATAAATAATTTTAACTATTTTAAATTGTTAAGTGTTTCGATATCAATCCCAACATAAATAATAGTGAATAGTGTGCAAATTATACATATAAAGTGCTACAAACAGCAACGCACAATAAATAAAGATAGCTTAAAAAAATTATAATTTTTTGCATATCTATTTTTGGGAATTTGACTAAGTTTTTGAACAAAGCAAAATAGAACTGGAGCAAAATAAGTTAAAGGAGGAGGTATGATTATTTGTTACACAAATGTATTAGTGAACAGATAAGCAATGAGTAATTATAGAACTACAATAAAGTTAAAAACATCCTATATTTCATTATTGCACTAAATGATGGAAGATACTGGTATAATTAGTATCTTTGGAATGGCTCATGTCATGCTAAGTAACTTTAACACGTTGCAGCAGGAATATCAACATGATCATGATCGAGAATGAAAGAATGAAAGTGTCATATTTATAGATTAAAATTTTATAAGAGTGGAAATTGGGAGCAAAAACGTTACTTAAAAATAATAATTATCTTTGCGATTACAATGTGTAGAATCTTAATTGGTCATTTTTTTGGTGACGTTATAGTGATTCATAACTAATATTTAAGGATTCATTGACATTATTGAGGTACTTCGACAAATGAATATGAAGAAAAGACGCAACACGAATTATTCGTGGTCACCCAACTTGCCCAAAGAGAATAAAATTTGATCCCACCCTTTCCATCACAAGTAACAACCAAATGTGTTCACATTCTAGCTAGTTTATAAATTGGTATTCTATTCACAAATAATAGCTCATTTTCATTAGCACAAGTTCAAGCAAATTTTAAAAAATAAAATAAAATAAACAAATTATTTGAATTAAATATTAATTACTGACCTTACGCCATTAGTTTATATCTTAGTATAAGTAGTAATAATGAGACAATTAAACCTCACAAAATAGAAATAACAAATATTTTTACAAAATTCCAAATACAAATTAGTGCTACTAATTTTGCACCTTGACCCCTATGTGGTAAAATCAGGGAGTTCCAGGAAACATTACAATGCAAACTTAGATTTTGTAATTAGCTTTGGAATGTGGCATTCAGTAATATGATATTTCTCGAATGGTTGCTCTCAAATAGGCATTAAGGAAATGCTAACAAAGGGAATAATTATGTTGACAATGGCAACAGGACACAAAATTTAGATAAAACCAATTTAAATCAACAAATTCTCAATATTCCAATTTCGTTGTCTTCACCCGCACATGTCGGCCTTGATTATTTTGGAATCATTGTGTATCAATTTCGAGTTTTGTAGAGATCACATGCCCAGTCAACATGCTACAAGCTTCCTTTACATATCGAGCTTTTGAAAGCTAAAATCTAATATTCGTCAATTGACAGTATCGGAACACTCTTTTGATCAGTTTTGAAAGTGCATTTGTTTGGATATATTGGAGCATAAAGGATCTACAAAAAGGATATGTAAGTGACAGTAAGTCGCTACAGCATGCCAAAATATACAATAGATATGTACAAAAATAAAATAAAATAATACAATAGCTGAAAAAACCACAAAATTTTGTGCATCAATTCAAATATGCAGATTGATTAGCAACACCGACATATGTAATACATGAGAATAAAAAATTTCAGAAGCACAGTAAAATTAAACTTAATAATTGGGATAACTAAACACAAATATTCCACAACTAGAAGCAGTTATATAACTAGAAAGAAAGAACAAAACATAGATACTACCCACAATTGCTAGGCGAAACATAGAAGAGTTAAATACTAGAACAATGAATAAGCTACGAACACCATAGAAAATAAAATCAACAAATAGCCAGTTCAAGATCTGAAAAAACAAACTAAATCTAACTACTGCCACCACAACCTGAAAAAGGATTTTGCTTCTTCTTGTTCCTGCTTTGCTTCCTCATCAGGACTGCAAACTTAGCGAAACCAAATTTCTTTCTTTTTCCAGACAGCTGTTTATGCTCACTATCGGTCTCCGTCTTCCACATGAAAGGCTTACCATCGTCAGGCTTGCTACTAAGCATCTGAGATAGTGACCTGTTCGGCTTGGAAGCACTTTTTCCCATTTTTATCCCATTCTCAAAATCCTCAGTCAAAAGCAACTTCCGGTTCAGAATTTGCCCTATTGACAGAGTCGGCCTCAGAACCGGTTTCGAACCATTGCTCAATATATTTGACCCATTTGCATCAAGAACAAGGGACCCCTTTCGGCTTTGGCTTGCATATGAAGAGTTTTTAAATTTAGTTGAGTTTTGCACTGACCGTCTTTTCTGCCCATTTTCAGATCTCCGTTTTCTCAGAGCTTCCTCAACCGATAATTTCTCTCTATTAGCAGATTCAACTTTGTTTAGAGCCTCTTCTAACACTCTTTTGTTTCTTTTCACTTCTTCGGTAGCTTCTTCGACCCGCCTCAAAATCTCCGCTTTTGAAATATTTGCTTCGTCAACCCTGGCCATGGCATCTATCACTTTCCTTCTAGAAACTTCCTCAGCATCTCGAGCTTTAGAGGTTAAATTACTATATTCCTCGAACGTTAATATCACTCCTTCAGTGGCCACCTCACTGCTCGACAGTGCCTTCATTTCCGCCAGAGCGACAGCTTCTGTTGCTTTAGCAGCTTCCTTCATTTTCTTGGCCGCTACCAATCTTACCTCAGCTGTTTTAATCCTAGCATTCGTCTGTTCAATATCAGAAATAGCTTTTAACAATTCCCGTTTTGCCGCATCCCCCATTTTCCTGTACTCTTCTGCTTCTGTACTCAATCGTCGAAGCTCCCTTGACACATCATCATCATCAACAACAAAGTCACCTTTCTTTTCAGAATCTTGGGCATTTCTTAGCTTAAGTCTCGTTTGGTTCAGCTCCTCCTCAAGAGAAGAAATTTTTGAGGAACTGAAGGATAGCCTCTGACGGGTTTTCTCGAGGGAGAGCCTCTCTTTCTCTATTTTCTTGTTAAATGATTCAACAGTAGCTCGAATATCAGAGAGATCATTTGTAGTCCTCGTGAGATTTAATTTGGCTTGTTTCAACTCTAGCAAGATATGTCCAGGCACAGGGGAGGAAGGTCTTAGGTTAAAACAAGAGTTTTCGATGTTTTCCTTTTCTTCTTCTTCCAGTGCAGTTTTTACGATTACTTTTTCCAAATTTGGGTTGGAATCGCTGTGGACTTCTGAGGTTTTTTCATGTAGCTTACGCTTCAGTTCTTCTACAAAGGATTTAGTATTTTCGAGTTCTTTCAAGACATCAAGTGTTTCCCTTTCTTTAGCAATCAGTTCTTTCTCTAACTGCAAAGCCTGTTCCTCTACCTTTCCGATGTCAGTTTCTTCAATGGTATGCTGCCAGGAATAAAAACAAAACATAAAATCAGAGAGCATTAAAGAAACAAATAACCAACAGTCAATAAAAGTTTGATGTATGCTCTATAGAGTAAAATATGGGATATAATGTATGCATTTCACAGTAAAGAGTTTAATTGCTATAAATCATATCCGACATTTACGCATAAAAACGTAAATCGTTCCTGAATCCCTTGCAAGGCAGATCATTAAGCTAATGAACTCTTAACAAACATACCGATAGCCAATCAAAGGGTTGATGTTTTACCCTTTTACACCTTTTAACCAAGCATATCAAACACAATACAAGACATACACACGAAATATTAATAACATAATGGGGTTATAAAGTAATTTTGATGCATGCAAGATACAATGTACCACTCCAAGATCTGGATTAGCAGTCAAGCTTACATCCAAACACACCATTTACTCAGGAAAAACTCATCTTCATTTTAGACCTTAGCCTTTTGGAAAGTCAACAAAAACTCATCTTCATTTTTTGGAAAGTCAACATCAATAAGAGTTCGGAAAATTGCTGTAAATTGGATGACACCGAAGAAATCCAACAAGACTAGTTCAGAGGAACGGAAGTAGTTTACAGACACAACCAGACAATAACAAAAAAACACTGGAATGAGAGAATATAAAGTATGAAAAGAAGAATCACATCCTAGTAATAGCTGACAAGGTTGCTTTGATATTACTAGACCAAATCTAGGTCTTTAATAACAAAAAACATCAACAGTTTGGCATCATAAACGCAATAGAAAGAATTCACAAGGATCTGGTGATGATGACAA
This sequence comes from Embelia ribes, assembly GCA_001753735.1. Taxonomy (NCBI): domain Eukaryota; kingdom Viridiplantae; phylum Streptophyta; class Magnoliopsida; order Ericales; family Primulaceae; genus Embelia; species Embelia ribes. The sequence goes on from MKEJ01001262.1 coordinate 7,310, forward strand.
AAAGGTAGCTAGAATTATAACCCACCAACAGGGAAAGGAATTGTACAGAAGACCTACTTTGAAAAATGAGCTAAAACTTTGACATTGCGTAGACAAATGAACATAGGGCTTATTAGGGCTCAGTTTTTTAGCTTTTTTGCCCAAAAGCTGGACATCGTTGGTGTGCTCAGCTTTTAACTAAGATTATTTATTGTTTTGGCCTAAATAAGCGATGTTTTAAGCTGGATGTATCCAATTTTATTTTTAGTCACAAATAAGCTAACTTATTTACTTAAAAAACAGCAACCAAACCAACCCATAATAAAATATATAATTGCTTGCCACAAGGATTCTTTGATAACACCAAATTAAGATCATTATTGACCCAAAATTGCTTGCCACAAGGATACTTTGATAACACCAAATTAAGATGATCATTATTGACCCAAAATATCAACACAATATTTTTTGGGCGAAAGTGTGATGATGATCATCAAAATTAATAAAATAGTAGCCCACAAATAAGGAGAATAATATACACAAAGAAAATTATGTGTAGAAATTTTGCAAACACGTGATTAGATCTTGTGCATTCATCTTTGGCTTATAAACAAAATCAATGCACAAAAGATCTAACTAGATTCCGCCTTTAACCAAACTAGGGGGAAATGCCCAAAATTGTAGTAAAAAAATTGAGATAAAGTGGTACGAGATTAAAGTCAAATATATTCAATCTAAAGCACAAAAAGTATTTAAAAAATCGGGTACACTAAAAATGTATTTTGGAATAATATAATCATTTCTGCTAGGTGCATATGATTGGGATAATAAAGAAGCATAAGGTACTCACCCCAATGCCCCTAAATGCTCCCTATTCTAAATTTTGGGGCTTAAATCTAAAAAAGCACCCACTAATATATACAAACACTGTTCAATCCCTAAAAATTAGAGGGTTTGGAGACGCCAGTTTTATCTTTTAGTCTTCGGGTTCTGGAGTGTAATTTGTTCACATACCAGCTTCTATTTTACATTTAGAAGCATTGGAATTAAAATTTAGGGATTGAAAATCGCCACACTAACATGAATGCAAATTTTTATTATTATTTTTTAAGTAAAGAAAGTTATAAAACAATAATGCTTGAAAATATAAATCACAATAAAATCTAACGAACGAGAGAGAGAGAAATTAAATTCACATTGTGGGTGGAATTGGGTCGCCAAAGCCCGAACCCGCCGAAGCGGGTGGCTGCCTCCTTGACGGACTCGATGGGCGGTGACGTGTCGATCTCAGCTTTCCGATTCTCCCCCGATTCCGCAACTCCGTTCCCTTCACTAGCAGCCATTGAATTGAATTCAATTGAAAAAGTGAGAGAAAATTAAACCCTAGATTTTGACAAAATTAACAAATGAGGACAAACAAGTAGAGAACAGAAGCTATATTTTATTTTTTTGTTTTTGTGCTCAAACCGTAGGTAGTGAAGTAGAGAGAGGAGAGTAACGTTAAGGAATTGGGAAAAGAGGGCCCCATCAATGCGTTTTAACGTTCGATTTTTGTCTTTGGGAAAACCGAGGAGACAGAGAAAAGTTGGGAAAGACGTTCAAGGACGATGCGAGGGAAACTATCTATTGATATGGATAAAAAAATTAATTAAGATTTGTGTATTTTTTAGTACAGATGATAAATATAGAAATTCCCATCTTATCATGTATTTTATAATAATACTATTATCACATATACTATTGAGCTTGGCTATTATATCATGGTAATATTGCAATATTTATATCTAAATATTCATTACAATTATAAAATAAAAAAGTTACAAAATATTATTCTTAAAAATTTAGTCAAATATTTTGTGCCAAGAACATGCAATATACTTTACTATCATTAAAACCAATACTAGCATTAAATTATAGAATCATGCACTAATAGCACTACTGGTAGAACCGCACATCCAATGATAATAATGCTAATGATAGTAGTAGTCATTTTAAGTATATCATTTGTTATCAGCAGCGATGGTAAAATTTTGCTTAATTCTAACTACACGGTCCACTTAGCCAAAGTGCTTAGATTTTTCTACTTACCAACAGACTTTCACGTTTTTTGCACATGAATTTACAAACAAAAATTATCTAACAAAAATATTATATACTAACTAAAGAATACAAACTAATAAATTATTTTGGATGTTTTTTTATTAAAAATAAAAAGATTGTAATTATCATTGAATAAGCTACAAGATCAACATAAATAACTAACTGTAAAATAAATCACCGTTTACATTTTTATTATTATATTGCACCTTTCACTAATTTAAAAAAAAAAATTACTCAAATTTTATTGTATATATAGAAGACATCATTATTTTTTTGCTTTTCTTTCATATAAGAAAATCTTTATATTAGATATATAATATAAGCCAAATGTTATTGTAAACAAAATTTTAATATTTGATTAGAATATACATTAATCAAATATTAAATGTATTTACATAAATTATATTAAGATCATAGAATAAATTAAGGTCATGTGATATATGCCCTTTTAATTGAATTGTACCACAACAATACTTTTTGTTTTTATTTGAATATGTGATAAGAATTAATTTATAAAAATTATTCATGCATTTTTGTTGCCCCAAGATTTATGAAAAATATATTTTTAAATGATTTTGATGATTAAAAAAAAAAGATGGAGAATAAATAAAGTAAAGTCTTCGTAGTGGATTAATATTTAAATTAAGTTTATGAATGATGATGATTGTAACATCCTGAAATTTTCAGGTAAATTTTTTGCATTTTAATAATATTATATAGTCCGATATAATATTATTAATATATATTTATTTGGCGTGATGTTGTATTTATAGTGTTCGTGATTAATTTTAAGTCTCGTGTGAACATTATGGTTATTAACGAGACTTAGAGACAAGAGTATTAGTGATTTATAGTAGTGTGGATAAGTGTGTGAAGTAGCAGATTCGAGATTTGATATCGGTGAATTTTTAAGTGTTGATAGTTTTAAGTCGTAGCCATGATGTCATCTCGGTAATAAATTAATATCTTTCAAACCGTAAATTTGATTGGAGCTTATGATATAGCGTTGAAAAGGTATTTCATGTACTTACAACTTTTATGTTTAGTCCACAGTTTATTTCAAAGCGTATAAGGGTCAAAATGCAACTCGAAATATCAAAAAACTGCTTATTCAGATTTAGTACAACACCTAATTGGAATTTTAGCTATATCTCACAAACCGTAACTCTGATTAAGTTTCGTAATTTTTGTTGGAAAGATATTTCAATTATCTACGACTTTCATGCCTTAAGAATAATTTTATTCAAAACGTAGATGGGTCGAATTGGAGCCCGAAATGTTCAAAACTGCTTTAACAAATTTGTTATGACACCTGATCGGTATTTCGGCCATATCTCTCAAACCGTAACATCGATTAAGATCTCGTAAATTTTTTGGAAAGAAATTTCAATTATCTAC
>MKEJ01001269.1:0-15382 GCA_001753735.1 Embelia ribes
TTTTTTTTAAAAAAAAAAACATTTACTTGACAATATAAAGTACTAATTATTTTGTCAGAAAAACATGTGGTGTTTTCTAAGTTACCTTGCAATTTCAATGGACAATATAATGCTTTCCAACCTGGAAAGTAAGTTGCGTTTATGTTAAAGATATGTAAACCATGTTCCCTGCCAAACTCTTCACCTAACTCAAATTCAATCGGTACTTAGTATTTGTTACATCTATAAGGCTCAAATTTTATTTTATTTTTTGAAAAATTGAACTGTGTTTTGTTGTCCAGCTTTTAATTTAAGCGCTTTTGCTATTTTGATCAAAAAAATGGAATTACGAATGCATCAAACTTTTTATTTTAAAACTGTAACCAAACAAGTTTTGTTTCCAAATAAATTAGCATGGTGATGACACAATCATTTACTAAAAGCATCCCATTAAAGATGTATTGTTGCCTTATTTGGGTCCCTATAGAACAAAATTGGTGCACATAATAAGATATTAAAAATATAAAAAAGATTCACGCTATCGACAAGCTACATCAGGTACGTTCATCCTATTTTTAGGAAAAAGATCAAAATACGAACGCAACGGTATGGGTATTTGTAAAATTTCTTGACTTAATTTTCTACACATCAGTGTACTCAAAATAGAGTGCACAATCTCTATTTAGAACAAAATTATAATAATATTTTCTGTAACATTCTCTAGGTATGCAAAAAGTTAGTATTTACATCAAATGAAACAAAGCAAAACAAATGGAACACCAATAAAAGAACTCATAGAAAACCATTCTTCAGATCCAACCACCACCCCAACATGTGCTCTTTAATTTTTTGTCTCACTTAGAAAAACATATCAATGTACTATGAACCAATCCAATGAACCAAATTAAGAAAACAAAAACTCAAAAATCAACTCAATGATTTACAACAATCACCTGCCAACAAGAATTGTATCAGACCAAGATAGGGACATTGAAGATGAAATAGAGTTTCTAATTTGCTCAAATGTTGGGTGTGAGCTATTCTTTTGGAAACTATGTGTGTATTCAGACCACATCTCCCTTGATTTCCTTCTATCAAGCAACCGTACATCCATATCCTCGGTTTCGGACTCGTCCCCTTCGACCCTCCCTTCCAAAATCTTCGCCACCTGTCTCATCGTCGGCCTAGACCCCGGGTCAGGATACGAGCACAAAAGCCCTAAATGCAACACCTTTTCAACTTCCTCCTCGTTTACCCCGCCTCTAGCACGTAATCTCTCATCTAGGGCCTGACCCAATTCCCCTCGGCTCATCAATTCCCATACCCATTCAACCAAAGGCGGTTTACCTTCCTCTATGGGCCTCCTCCCACACATTACTTCCAAAACTAAAACACCGAAACCAAAAACATCGGTTCTATCTGAGGCCCGGCCTGTGCGAACCACTTCAGGGGCCATGTACCCAATCGTCCCCACGACCCTAGTCGTGCTCGCCACTTGGCCATGGTCGTGCATACGGGCTAATCCAAAGTCACCCAATTTTGCACTCATTTCTTTGTCTAGTAACACGTTGCTTGCCTTGATATCCCTATGTAACACTTTTGATTCCCAACCCTCGTGCAAGTAAAATACCCCTGAAGCCACGTCTTTCAAAACCCGAATCCTATCTTCACAACCCAACATTTTTTTGACGTCACAATCATATATCCTCTTATCCAAGCTCTCATTTTCCATGTAATCATACACCAAAATGAATGTTCCCTTTTCTTGCTTACACCAACCTCTTAACCCAACTAAATTTCGATGCTTTAACCTTCCAATGCTTGAGATTTCCGCTAAAAACTCTCTCATACCATTACTCGTCTCGTGAGAGATTCTCTTCACCGCCACCTCGACCCCTCCTTGCATCACTCCTTTATAGACTTTCCCATTTCCTCCTCTTCCAATCACATTTTCATCCGAAAATCCATTAGTTGCCACTTCGATTTCTTTGTAAGCTATCCTATGAGGCCAATACTCAAACTCCCAATCCTCCATTTCTTCTCGTACCCTCTCTTTCCTTCTCTCTCTCCGAGCCCAAACCAAAGCCAGCACAACACAAGAAATGACGACCAAGAAAATCCCCACTGTTATACCCGCCATGAACCCTTTTGATTGAAAAATCGAATCTTTAGGCAGCTCAAAAGACGGTAAACCACTAGTTATCAATGCTTCGCTTAACGAAAAATTCGAATTACTAAAACTCCAACCCAAAATCCGATGTGCCTCGACTAATTTACCAGTCGACGCAGTGAAACCTACATACATCTCATCCTCGAAAACTTGAGAAAGATTAATCGGAACACTCAATAACGGCCGATTAGGCCTTTTCATCCCCACAACAACCATAGTAACATTGATAATAAAATCATCATAGTCAATCCAAACTTGATAATTTTTACCATTATTGAGCTTCAATTCCTCAAGTGATAACTCATCATCATCCTTATAATACCCTGCATCATAAGAAGCCACAGATGTTAGTGAATTTACATCAATCCCAACATGATTGTCATTAATATCCCCGAACTCCTCGTTTTTGAAAACATCAAATTCCACCCCGAAAACATGATTCGACGAGTTCCCGGTATTCGTCCGGTTCAAAAACCCTAAATTTTGAGCCGAATTAGCCGATTGAATCCCGGTATAGGGAACAAACAAGAACACTATCCCGTGGCCCGGGAGAGTGTTTTCAAAAGGGGCCATGGAGAAGATAAAAGAGGTCGAAAACCGAAGAACTTTCGATGTTTTGGGATCCTTAGTGGGTATTTTTGTAGGGTATAAAGCTCTTCCAATAGCAAAACTGGTGCGGTTTGTCAAGGTTAAGGTTCTAGATTCAACCTGAGCGATTCCGTAGAGAGAGAGATCAGAGAGATGAAACCCATTATAGAGGAGGTCGATTGGGGAAGTGGGTCGGAGAGAGATGAGCAGGAGAGAGACGAGAGAGACGAGAGAGATTTGGTGGTGAGGTTTCATCATTGAAGCAGAGGAGCTGTAAAAAACAGAGGAGGGTTTTAATGGAGAAAGAAAAATAATAATTAGTTCTGGGGGGGATTTATTTATTTTTTGGGATTAAAACTCCCTCCTTTTTTTTTTTATCTAGTTTCCTATCATGTCTTTAAAATTTTTATTTTTTTCCAAAATAATTTGTATGATAAATCAATTTAATTTATAAAGATTTTTTTCAAATTTTATTTAGAGATAAAAAGAAAAAAACATTTCTTAGTACCAATACAAAATATTATTTATATAAAATAATTCTAAATAAATTTCGGTTGGTAGTTATTGTTATAAATTATTTAAAATAACATGACTGGACCGTTGAAAAGGACATAATTTCAATCCTATTTTGTTATTAGTAGAAAAAGTCATGTTGGATAAGGAAGCATTAATTTCATGATCTTTTTCATTACTGTTTTGTCAACTTCGCACTTGGGAATGCCATTAGTTTTGTGGCTTGAAATTTTTTTGCTCTGTCAACAGATAATTTAATATAATTAAAATTAATATTCCTTTTGTCCTTATTAATAATAGTCAGATTAATTTTTGGAAATTTAATGAGTTTTTGCTGATACATCCTTTATGGTATATGGAAAAAAGTGTTTTAAAAATACAGATTAAATTCAATTAAATAAGGCAAATGATAAATTGTTCCTTTTATTTCTCAATAAGAGAAGTCAATTTTAAATATGGAAAGTAAGAATAGGGACAATGGAGTTGAGAGGACTTTTCTCATTCCTTTTTATTGACGCTGGAGAATAATTATTTTTTCAATTTTACTCGTATTATCTTAATTAAATATTAAATATTTTTATGCAATTTAAGCTTTAATTAAGAATATTTAGATACAATATACTTATTTTTTATTAAATTAAAATTATTTAATGATCTCATAAATTCTGTTGCATTAATCTATTCATTTCAAAATGAAGGGAAGTCGTGAAAAAATTAAATACCCATAGTTGATACTGACTTGCAATGACAAAAATCAATTGCAAAACTTGTTAGAATTTTATAAATGTGGTCTTGTTTATTTGTTACTATTGTTTTTAATTTTCTTCGGTATATTAAAACATTCTCATTTCACTACACCGATTTCAAAAGCAATTACTTACCCCTTGAAGTCATTGACTCGTTATTTTACAAAGATTATGTTGATTTTTGATTTATTAAAATGCATGTACTATAATTGTACGGATTGTTTGGTTGACTCTTTAACCTAAATTTTTTATGTTTTATTATTGTTTAAAAGAGGCACTGTATTAGTCAACTCATTTTATAAGGTGATTTTTTATTTTTTTTTAATTTACTGTTCTGGCCTTAAAATGCTGAAATTTTTAAACTGAATCTATCTAAAAAAAATCTTAAAGACTAAAAAAAAAAAATATCTAAGTTATTGATTATGTGCATCAACATCTCCAATAGCTTCAAAAGTACCAAGGGCATTGCACGGGCCTTTTTTATTAAATTTTAGAATCTCATTTCGTAGAAATTTATTTATCTTATAAAATAAAAATTAATAATTTTTAGCCTTTTTAAAGTAAATTTCCTACATAATTAATTTAATAATATACAAATATGAAATTAAATTTTTTTTTTCCGATATGTTGATTTATTTTTCATATATTGGCGGGAAAAATAATTATTTTTTAATAGAGAAATGGTGAATGATACCATTCTTCCTAGATAAACTTAGTTTTTTCATTTCTAGGAAATTTTCTGAAAATAAAAACATCATATCTGACTAATTTCTCTATCCTTTCACATTTTCCTTTTTCAATTGAGAAAGAGAAAGACTCTTGAGAAAGACAGGTGTGAATGCTCAAATTATTAAAGATTATATATGCTAAAGGAGTATGAAAAAGAAGGGGAAAAAAAAAGTATTGAATGATTAAGATTTGTCATTATTATTAACTTTGGGCACAGAAAAATGATAAGGTTGTAATTAATTTAAATTATTATTTTATTATATTTTTGTCTTTATCTCTTTGGGTTTTTGCAATATCATATCAATAAGAATTCTCTTTCTCTTCATTTATATTTCTTTTTTATATAATTTAACATTATACCATATCCAACTATCCTTGTACCCGGAGAACCTAAAACCAGTGCCTATTGTCTATCGGTTGCAAGAAATGCCACTTGAATTGGTTGCAATCGACGACCCACCATATTTGTTTTCTCTTTAATTCTCATAATAAAAAATAATAAGAGTTTAAAACCTCCTTCTTTTTATCCTTATTTATTTATTTAATCTTTAATCCAAAAATAATTATTAATTATGCACTATTAAAATTATCTACCTCAATGTATCATAGGTGCAGTTTCTTATTGGTCATTTTATTATTAGCTATCTAATTATAATTGTTACTTGTTTTACTCACTTCGAACTACAACAGGTGATCATGATTTACCCATATAGATCTATTGTTGGTGAGGCTTTTATTGATTGTGTTGTTATCGATGCCCTATCTATTATTATTACTAGTTATATTTGGAATAACTTTGAGTCGTATTACTATCAGTTTCTAAACTTTATTTTTTCCTTATTTTTTTTTCGATGCAAAGTCTAACTTATTAGTTGAAGATTGAAGATTCCGGAGTGTGAAGCTATAAATATTCATATTCAAGATGAACATTACCCTTCACTCTATGTTCATCTTGTGGGGTAGGGTTAAGAGTAATATTAAATTTGATTTTATTCATTTAGTTTCTAGGAAAAAATTTATGTTTCCTAGTTATTATTTAGATTGATTTAATTTGATTAGATTATCATTATAAAGGTTTGATTTGATTTTGTTGTCTTATTGTGCAATACTTATCAACTTTATATATATATTATCCTACTTTTCTCCCCGTCCACAAATAATTGGACACATTTTCTATTTGGGATGTCCAAAAATAATTGGACAGTCAACTACCATTTATGGCTATATGGATGTAAATACAAATTTTGCCCCTTTACTAAAGACATAATAGAATAAATTATTTTTTATTTACAAATTTCTATGTGCACAAACTCTCAAATCAATTGTGTAGGACATGTCTTCTCTTTTTTTTGCTAAAAGAACTTCTTTTTTTTTGTCCAAATCTAAGCCCAACATTACATCAAATTCAGCCAAAACAAAAGTACTCCAAAAAATGAAATTAGGAGTAGCAACTATATTCACAAAATAGTATGCATAATAAGCCAAAAATAATGCCCTAGCATATGGACTCAACCACTCCATTAGCTCCTACTTTGACTAAAACATTAATGTGTGGAAATGCCCCAAACACAAAGGATCATTTACAAAATTTTCCAAGGATCTATAGAGAGGCAGCAATCACAGTGAGCCTAAATGCACCCAAAAATATGATCAATTTCCTTTTTTTTTTTTTCCAATTAAATATCACATTTTTTAACATTAACATATTCATCTGAAATTTGGCTATAAACCAAAATAGGAATAATTACAATACATTTTCAAAATGTAGTGACAAAACTGAGAATATTCAAGCCCTACATTTCACTTTCCAAATTAACACCAAAAGAAAGAAAGAAAAGAAGAACATTGACAAACAAAAATTTGTTAACTTCATGTCAATCTTCATCTTCATTTTAAGTTTGATTTTGAGCATTGCCTAAATGCTCAATAACATCTATCACTAATGTGGCATCACAAGCAATTTGTAGAGGCAAACTATCGACCCTTTCTAATGAATTTTTTCCCATATGTGGAACTTTATAATTAATCCCTCCTTTTACCTTTATAACTTCCATCATGCATATTTGCAATGACAAGAATACATGATTTAGACTCTAAGATGGATACTCTCAAAAAGACTTATCTACGACTTCAATAAGCTCATCTATTATACTCGGTGCTTTTTGAGATGGATTCTTACTTTTACACTTTGCGGCTTCCTTATAATCAAGTGGGAATATATCAAAATTTCCAGAAAATAATTCATTGCCGAACTGATCCTATCGTATACGTGCTACAGCTGCTAAAAACATAATCTTGGAAATGAACTTCTTATTTTTGCAGGAATTCAAGGGTTCATTTTCATCGGACGACAAATAATATCTTTCCGACGTTTTGGACATGTAAAACCATTTTTCGTTGATATGAACCACATTATGCATATCTTTGAACACTGGATTGCTATAAAGTGTAGAGAAATCAAGCATTGACAAACAAAATTGCAACAATTTCTTCTTATTTTTTCAGTCAAATACAATTTGATAGCATTTTTATGTGGCTTGATGAAACACTCTTTCACAAGATTATGGACTTTTGATTTCTTCATTTGCATTGTTGTAGCTAATGATCTGATATTAGTTCAAGAACTCAATGGAATCTCGTAAATCTTACTCGAATCAGCATGCATACGCTTACGCCCAACTTGACCATGCATCGTGATGAAACATCAACCATCATACCATTGATTATATGTTGTTGTGCTTGCCACCATATTTGTACAACTGTATTTCTAGATATAAATAAGTGCTTCATGGTGTTGCAAATAATGTCGTTTGGTAATTTTCCTTTATGGCTTTGTTTTAAAAGAAAATTCATATATGCATTGCCTTTCTTCATTTGGCAAATTTCTTTTACCACATGACATAGACGAGGGTTGATTTATGTTAAAATCCATTGATAAGGAAGGCTAGAGGGGATAATTAAAGGAATAGGATTTTGCTCCCATAATTTTAGGAACAGACCAAATAAATAAGGAAATTTGAAAATTGAGAGAAGGAAATTTTTATTATGGACCGATTGCAACAGACCACCCACCCTACTTATTTATTTATTTATTTTCATAACTTGGGCATAATAAAATAACCATTTGCCATATTTTTATTATTTTCCACCATCAATCAACATGTCTCCCTGAACAAATAACATAATTATTATGCTATTATGACCATTATATTTCAAATTACCTCTCTAAAATTTCATACAATCCGTTAATTGAGTTAATTTATTTCTATTTTTATTTTCTCTATCAAACTATTTTTATTTTCAATTTGAGTGATTGAGATTCCAATTTGGTCATTGATAGACGAAAATCCCAAATTGACTGTCAATGAAGGAGATCCCAAATTAGTCATTTTCGTTTTTTTTAATTTATTTCTTCTTATTCTATTATCTATGTATTATTTATTTCTCCATCACTTTTTTCACGAGAAGAAAGCACCGAATTTGCAACTCGTGACCGCTATCATCTTATTCGTAATATGACATTCTGACGTCACTATATGCTCTTTTTGAGTGGGAATATTGAAGATTATATATGCTAAAGGGAGTATAAAGAAAAAAAAAGTATTGAAGAATTAAGTTATTAATTATTGTTAACTAAAATGGTAAGGTTGTAATTAATTTAAATTATGATTTTATTTGATTTGATTATATTTTCATATTTATTTCCTTGTGTTTCTGCAATATCACATCAATAAGAATTATATATATATATATATATATATATATTATATATATATATATTTCTCTTTTACATAATTTAACATTAATGATGCTCAACATATATTCAAATTTGCCCTTAGCCACGGAAAATAGAAATTATTAGGGTTAAATAAAATTAACCACTATATATTAAAAATTCTTTCAAATAATCACCATATGCTTTGACTTTTCCAATTAACTATCATGTACTATCAAAATTTTCAATTCATCATATTAGTTAAGTCCTTTCAAATTACTTGCTGAAAAGGTTGGCTCACCCAAAACTCATAATCACTAAGCCACGCTTTTAAGAAAATTAGCTTCTCATAGCTATTATTAGAACTTTAGGTTGAAATGTCAAATGAATCTGAGTAGCAGATATTTTCGACTATTAATTTTTATGAAATAAATGGAAGTAATGGTGAATTGAAAAAGAAAAATAAAAGCAATTAATCAAAATGTAAACAATTAAAATAAGTAGTGGTTGTTAAAAAAATGACATACCTATTACAATGTCATCCCTAATGTGTACAACTTGTCCTTTAGAACGACTGGTCAATGAACACGTAATGGTTGTGTGTGAAATTCAAAAAAAAATACTTACTCCAAGATTGATATATCAGTTCACCAACATAAAAGTAATAAAAAATAATAATAAAAGTAAATTAAAAAATAAATATATGTAGTTCAGCTCACTAATGTTTTATATTCGAGTTTAATGTACAAAGTAAAGATTAGTACTTTTTGACAATATAAATGAGAATTATAAATAGTACAATATTTGTATACTATGAATGAAATAATTGCTAACAGAATGCTATGAACTTTTTGAATCTGACTTCGAAGAAATCGACTTAAAAAAATCTTCAATATAAGATTTTCTCTATGGGGCCCATAACATTATTTTGAAAGAATAAAGCTATAATTTTCTTGCGGCTCAGAATGTTTTAAACTAAAAAGTAGTCATATATTTCATACGAGAGTTTGAAACTTCAAAGAGATCGACTTAAAATAAGTCTTTAATATTAAGATTTCTTTGTGGGGCCCATAACAATTGTGAAAGAAAATTACAAATAATACAATATTTATATAATATGAGAAAAATATTCGCTAATAGTTATAATTTTCTTTCCTAGCCACATATTTAGATACGAGCTTGAACCAACTTCAAAGAAACCGACTAAGATTTTTTTTTTTTTTTATGGGAACCATAACCCACGTATAACATTACTATGGAAGAAATAGGATATGATCTCAAGAAAAAAAATTTCTTGTAACATATAGATTTTTTATTTATACTAAATTACTTTATTTTGATAATAAAATTACTATAAAATGAGAATAATTTACTACCATATTGCTTTAAGTTTTTAATAAAAAACTATTAGTAGCATATTGCTTTAAGTTTTTAATATTTTATCCTTAAAATATAATAATTTTTATATTTTGTAAGAAAAATAATTCTTGTATAAGGAGTAGTTGGAATAAATAATGTGAAAAAGTTCTCCATCAATAACAATCCAACAAAACAGAAATGTCAAAAGCTGGCGGCTGGTGTCTTTCTCCGTAGATTACCAGCATGTGTTTAGAATTTAGATTTTATTTTTGTGGCTATAAAAGTTTATATTAATTTTGTGTCAATTTATATTATTATTATTTTTTGTTTCTAATCCAATTTATAATTTTCAAGAAAAACAAAATAATATATATATCACTTTAAGAAATGTCAATATATAGATATAATTCTTGTTCAAAACAATGCGAGTATTAGTGAGAGGAGTTGTGATAATTAATAAATATTGTAGATATTCATGTAGTCAATTGTGTAGCATGGAGGGAGATATTCCAAATAGAAATATGAAATCCACCAGGGTAGTCTTTAGTTACAGGTCAAGTCTAATAGTTTTATAGAGAGAGAATTCTTGTTCATAAAAAATAAAAATAAATATATATATAGAGAGAGAGAGAGAGAGAGAATTATTTTCTCCAAACAACATAAAAATCCAAAGAATTTTAGGCAAGTATTTCAAGAACGTAATTTTTTTTTTAAATTTAGAGTTAATTCACAAGATTTATTAATTAAGGTATAGGACGTTTTGCATGAATAGATGACAATTATGATCTCTAGGAACTTTCCCATCACAGTGTTCCAGAAAATTGTTTTAAAGAATTATCGAATCAAGTTAGTCTTCTATAAAAACATAAAAAATCAACCTCTCTCAAAAGTGTCAATAAATATATAATAATATGTAGAAAATTTTTATATATAAGTATATATAAAATTACATTCCAAAATATTTTGTTCTTATTTGTTACTTCATCTGTCTCAATTTAATGGTCTAGTTTCTTTTTTTTTTTTTTTTTGTCCAAAAATATAGTCACATTTCTCTTATAGAAATTTAGTTTACTAAAATAGCCCAATTAATTACATTATTATGAGTTGTACAAATATTTGTAAAAAAATTTAAAATATTTTTGATTTCAAAAATATTAATTATAATTTTTTAATTTATATGAAAAGGATAAAACGGAACCATTAAATTGGGAAGTATATTTTATTGGAATGATGCAGTAACATCGAAAATTGGAGAGGAGAATTTCAAGAGTTTATTGATTATTTGTTTTTAATTCTCAAACTTGGTGGAAACAAGTACAAATCCAATTAATGCAGTTTTTAGATATGGAAACGTTGATAATGTCAATTAAAAAATAACTTAGACCTAAGCTTTCCACCCTCGTGACATCGGAAATTTACATACTTCATATAAAAATTATGAAATTCATTTATACTGCTGTATGGTACAATAAAACTCGTTCCCTCTCAAGAAATTCTGAATTCGCCGTTGTTTGCTTCTAATTTATTATTGTTTAAAAAAAAATATCACTTTTTGATAAGAAATTTATGATTTTTCAATGATGCTTTTTGAAACAATCTTAGTAGTGGTAATTTTAAAAGTTAATTATACTTCTTCTATAATCATTAACACAAGTAACATCAAAATTTATTGTTACATTGAAGAGTTGTTTTACCAAACAATGGATAACTATTCAAAGCTGCTTTTATTATTAATCAAATACTTCGATTGATGTTTAAAATCAATTTTTAAAAGTAAATTCAAAAAGCAAATTTTGAATATTAACAGGATTACCAAACTAGACCTTATATTATCTGATTCCAGTTTTTGAATGTTAATTACTTGTTGGACAAACAATTAGAATTAATCACTTGCTTTAAAAAAGGTGGATAGTCAATATTTTGACCAACTTTTATGCAAAGATACACTGCTGGTCCAGGTTAATTAATGATAAAATAATTTTCTTACTAGCAAAATGCTAATTGCCATCTTAAACAATATTTTGAAAGTTATAAATGTAATATTCTCCTTATTAATTTGAGAAAACAGAAGGTATTAAATGGTCTACAACTAAATAAACATTTACTATTATTCAAATAAAGGAACAAAAAGTTGGTCTCAAATTGAGTTACTCTAAGTGGTATTTAACTTTTTGTGTGGATGCAAAATCATCAGCAGCCTCGTGTTAATTTTATTGAAGATTATTCAAAATTTTCACAGAAACTTAACAAATTAAATGAAGCGTAATAATAATAATAATAATAATAATAATAATAATAATAATAATAATAATAATAATAATAATAATAATAATAATAATAATAATAAAACAAAAGTTTATACAAAATAATTCACTCGAATTTTTGTATATTGGAAAAGAAAGTGTACTCTTGATTTTTGACTCTTTAGTTAATTAAGGCACATAAAAAAAATATACTGACAAATTACGGCCTTCATCCCACTTTACTTTTTTTACTGGTCATCCTTCTTGTTTGGTATATCCTTCATAGGTATATTTAAATAAAGCAAAAAATAATGTTTATCTGCATCAATAAAAATATAATTTTTTACTTAAAAGTACAAAAAATTATATTTTTATAGAAATACGAAATTTGTTTTTTTTTCAAAATAGAATACTTTTCACAAACTTTATATTATTACCAGCTAAATTTTACTACTCTCGATTCAAAAAATATATTTTTTTCAATTTATACCAAATACATATGCAATACTTATGAATAATAATTAAAAATATATTTTTTATATCTAACAATGTATATATATATACTTCTATCAAGTTCAATCAACATCAATACTAAACTATTTTGTTATTTATTAGCCATCTCATTTCCTACTTAAAAAAATCTCTACTTAATATAGAATTTAGGGTCTTATATAATGATTGGAAGTTGAAAAAGATAACTAAAATGAGAATCTCATTTTCATGATCACACATTTTGTTGTGACCTATGTTTCTAATATTCCTCAACCGTTAGTTTAGCAAAATGAATAAATAATAAAAGGTAGTCATTGAAAGGGGAGGGAACTCAGAAAAAAAATAATAAATTCAGATTGTGAGGCAAAATACATGTCATAAAAACAAAATCTTTTACACATAATTACAAAAATATCATTATACTTTTTTATTATAAGGCCTTATTTCTGTGATCTATATTTTATCTATTATCTTAACTCTATTTTTTTGCAATTATACACCACCCTTGCCATTGACAGTCTATCATAGAATCTTTACCAACTATGCTTAACGACAACAAAAAGTTAATAAAAACCAAAGATGCCTGAGTAAATTTTCATATTTACAAGTCAAACCAGCGTATCTTAGATATGCACCGCATCTAAATCTGCGGCAAGGGCTTATGGTGTATTTGGTGACAAATTTTTAAAATAAAATAAATCTTATCAAAATAAAATTTGAGTCCTAACTTAAAATTTTTGATTTATTAAGTCAGGACATCAAGGGAGCTTAACTTTAATACAGAAACTAATAGTATTAACTTAGAATTATAGAATTAATTATAACAAAAAAAAAAAAANNTTAAAAAACAGAAAACAAAAGTTTTAACTTATCCATTACGGGGTGTTATAAAAAAAAAAAAAAAAAAAAAAAAAAACTTAGCATTATCCGGTAGCAATGGGTATAGTATTAAAGCTAATATTAAAATCAAATTCTTATTTTTAGTAGAAATGATATGTCACTATCTTAGGCTAACTGTATAGTCACAATCTCCTTAGATTCTCTCATTGATTCTCTCATTCATCTCTGAACTTTGAGTGAGTAACCTGCAATTACACAAGAGACATACATATATATGGCTCGAGCCCTTCTAGCTAGACAAGTCAACAAATATTGAACTTCCTTAATATTCATTTTATTTTATAAATATAATGGTATGTACCAAAATGATACAAATATATGATTATCAAAACTGTAGATTTTTAGTATATAAAAATAGAATTTTATAATAAAAAATTTTGGAAATAGTTTTGTAATTTCATTTTAAAAATTATTATATTCTTGTGAGTGAAAAAATCTTTTTCATTCTTACATATTTTTAAATAGTATTAGATATTCTTTCACTCTCAAAACTCATCCATTAGAATATATATATATATATATATATTTTTTTTTAAATGGTACAGAATTGGTTGAATTAGTTACTGGCAGGACGCAAGAGATTTAATGTTATATGATGCAGAGGCCAGAGACTTATTCATTGAATTGCTCCAATTCCTTTGTCTTTTCAGAGGCACCATATATGGATAAAAACTTATAAGTGCACTCTTTCTACTGTTGCCAATTTGGTTTTTTTAAGGCAAACATGTTGCCACTTTGCAGTGTTGTAATGGATAAAGGAAAAAAAAAAATATATATATATATATATTTACTTCAACGAAAACTTAGTTGGAATTTATGCCAAAAGGGTAAAAGGGGTTTCTATTGGGTTAATTACAATTTTGACCTCTGAGGGTTCTGAGAATACATTTAAGTCCTCCTCATGTTTGAAATGATAATACCATCCTTTACTAAGTTCTCATATACGTATCATTAATTGCATTGTTTAAACTCAAGTTTTCTTTTTTTCGCTATTTGGCTTCAAAGTTACTATGCATTTGGTTATTTGGCTTTTAAAAATTGAGCTTTTTTGTTATCTAGACCTAGAAAACTAATAAGTATTAGCTTTTATTTTTCTTCTTATTATGATACTACTAGACAAACCCTTAGTTAAGTACTTATTTGCGTCCTTAACTTTTGGTTTTTGATATAATTTTGAAATACCAAGCGCGATAAGAGGCCAATAAATTCAAAATTTATTTTAATATTAAATATAAAATATTTAGTTTCAATTCTATTTTTATTATATAATTCGAAAAGAATTTTTTCATAAATACTAATAAAAATTAGTATTATTTTTTTAATTTTAAATATTAAAATAATTATATACACTATACTGTTATTTTTTTTAATTAATTTTAAATTTTAATTTATAATTAAATTTAATTATATAAAAATTCTATATTTTTTAATAATAATATTGTAAAGATAGAGGAGTGATAATATATTAAATTTTTAGATATAATAGTAAAATGATGTGACTCGATAGAAAATATAATTGTTTTATACGTTTAAAAAATAAATATTTATTTCTTGGTTGTGGAGAACCAATATATAGATTCTCTATTTTACATGAACACTAGTTTTTGTTTAAATAAACTAGGGAAACAAAAGATGTGGACTGTTGATTTTTGAATCAGTGATTAGGATTAGTTAATTTTTTTTTCAAATTTCATACATTTAATTTTAATTATTGATTCAAAATTTAGCAGCTCAAATGTGTCAGATAAGGATTGCCAAGTAATCCAATTATCAAAACAATCATGTTTAAGGACTCTTGAATGCTATTAGAAAAGTTGCATAAGATTACATTAATAGATTCCCTAAAATATAAAAAAAAAGTGAATTATATCTCTATTTCATAGAATCTATATTTATTACACTCTGCATCAAATTATTTATCATATTTTCTATTATATTAAAATATTAT
>MKEJ01001281.1:0-12051 GCA_001753735.1 Embelia ribes
TGAAGTAAAAATATTGAAACCAAAAAAAATTATTGTAAAAACTATGGGGACCATAGCTATAATTATCACAAGCAATATCTTTTAAAATATGATATTTGGATAAATGGTAATATATATATTTTGTTAAATACATTATTATTCTTATTTATTTCAAATTATTAACTAAAATACTTGTAAATTTATTGCAATGAGAGGGATATTTTCGGATTATAAAATAGAGGAAATTGCATAGGGTTATAGATAGAGTTAGATACAGGCTAAAATTTAGGGCAATATATACATTGGTTTTGTTTTGTGAAAATAGAATGGACAATGTCGACAAATAGGCTCATTAATCATAAAGAAGTTAATTGTTATGGAGTCAAAACCATAATAATTACTTATTTATTATATATTACAATGGATGATAGTCAAGTAGCAAAGAGAGTGTTGTGAAACTCCCTCTGTTCGCTATACTAAGTTGCAATTAACTTTTGGGACAAAAGAAATTATTATAGTTTGGGACTCTCTTGTATCTTTGCATTGCCCAATTACAGGCTAATAGCTATGCTTCAATTAATATGAATATTTCACAGCAAGTAATGACTCCTATAGTAATACCGGTAGAGGTAGCTACGTCGGTCACCTTTCCCCTTCATTTATACTAAAAAAATATTTATCATAAACATATATAAGAGATCGATTTCTTTGTCCTTCTGATAATAGATTTTTAAACCCAATTAAAAGATTTTTAAACTCAATTGGGTTTGGATTTTTAACCCATGTGGATAAAGTGTGAACTTTACATGTATGTATATACATTTGTCATGTATCTGATCTCATTTTTTTTATATGAAAATAACTACACTGCGATGCCGCTGTGCAAAAAAAGTATTTCACGATTAAAAACTTTTATTTACAGCAATAGGTTTTTTTAATACTGCAAGAGTTGGATGTACGAGACATATACATATACAAATGTGGAGTTATATTTTATTCTAATGAGTTATGGATCCAAATATAATCATGTATGTATACTAATACAATAGCGTTGCGAAAAAGTTACTAGTTTAGCACATTCGTAAAAGGTTATCATAATTGAATGAAAATTTCATATTAAATTCTAAATATTAGTAGCTAGGGGAGAGTTAAATTTCGTTTCCCAAACCCAAAATTAGGATACCCGACCCGAATTTTTCGAAATTCGGATTCGGATTTTTTTCTCTTAAAAAATTCGAGTAATTCGGGTTCGGGTAATTTGGGTAATTACTCGAATTACCCCAATAATGAAACGACGTCGTTTTATGTAAATAATTCGGGTTCGGGTTTTAGTCTAATTCGGGTTCGGTTTGGATTCAGGTTTCTTATTTCTATTTCGGATATCTCATTTTTTTTCCGGGTAATTCGAATCGAGTATACCCGAATACTCACCCCTTTTAATAGCTTCAGAAAATTGATTCCAGTAAAATCCAGTAACCTTTTAAGCCCGCCATAATTTTAATTGGGAAGTTGTTTAGATTTATAAATAAATTGCCTTCACGAGGGTTATTGGGTTGGGGGTGGGAGGGGGTTGTTTATAACCTGTGTCCTGCCAAAATTGGAAAAAAAGAAAATAAATAATGGTATCCTCCTCCCCATAGATCCCTCCATCACTATTTGAATTTGAAAATCATAAATTTACAAATCACCAATTTGTTTGTTTCCATATTCTTTGCTGACACTTTCCCCCACTATAAAATGCCCTAACCTCCCCTCTCTGCGCGCTCCCTTTCCATTTTCAAATTCCCCAATTCAAAACCCTAACCCTAGCGCTCTCTCTCTCTCTCTTTCACTACCTAATCCTCAAAACCCACATTCTCATCTACTATAATAAACCACAAAGTGTAGATCTTGAATTGGGTTTTGATTGGGTTTTTTGATATAGTGTGGGAAAACCATGGGGGATGAAATTGAGTCCAGATCCGAGTCAAAGGTATGAATTTTTGGTTCCAAAATGATGTGCTTTGCTATTTGTTGAGTTGGGTTTTGGGGTTTTTTTTTTTTTAAATAATTTTGTTGTGGGTTTTGAGAGGTATGATTTTGGACTCAAATGATTATTTATTTATTTTTATTTTTATTTTTTTGAGTTCGAATTGGGATATTTTATTAATTTTGTTGTGGGTTTTGAGTATTTGTGGTCAAAGGTATGAATTTTTGGACTCCGGTGGTATTTCTTGCTACTTTTTGAGTTGGGTTTGAGATGTTATTAATTTTATTGTGGGTTTTGAGAATTTGTAGTCAAAGATATGAAATTTTGAACTAAAATAATGTGTTTTTTTGCTATTTGTTGAGATCAGTTTGGGATTTTTTTTTTTTTTTTTATTAATTTTGTTGTGGGCTTTGAGAATTTGTACTCAAAGGTATAAAATTTTGGCCTCAAATAATGTTTTTTGCTATTTGTTGAGCTGGAATGGGATATTTTTCTGAATTTTGTTGCGGGTTTTAAGAATTTGTAGTCAAAGGTATAAATTTTGGACTCAAATGTTCCTTTTGGTATTTGTTGAGTTGGGTTTGGGAAATTTTTATTAATTCTTTTGTGGGTTCTGATAATTTGTTGCCACAGGTGGGGGAGAAGCGAAGCAATGCCCAATTTGAGGGAAAATTGGAGCGGTGTAAGCGGGTGAAAATGCGGGATCTTGATTCTGTTTGTCGCTCCGAAGGTAAGCGCTTTTGATTAAATATATGAATATATGCATACATTTGCTTGTATGTAATTGTTGGGAATTTTTATGCATTCTTAAATGTTTTTTTTTTTACTTGTTCGAAGTGGTGCTAATACACAAGTTCCCAATTTATTATAATTATTTCTTTTGGAAAATTGGTGACATGCTAATTTAACTCCGGCCTGGTATTGTTCTTTCTGCTGCAGGCCTTCCCCTCCACCTTTTAGTGGTGTATATTATAAATATTTTCGATTGCCGTTGTATTCTATTAGTGTGAAATATAGTTGCCATTTTTACGCAACGGATGCGGGAAGGGAAAACAGGACCTAGAAATATAAAGGAACTGAAAACATGGTTACCAATGGGAATTGAATAAAAAACATAAATACATACTCAATCTAATATTAAGAATGCCAAAAAAAAAATACAAGTAAAATGCTACTATATGATATACTCTGTAGTGAGATGTAGTAATTGTTATTGCAGGAAAATTATAGTTAGCTTAACAGTCAAAACTAAGAAACTTCACAATCATTAACAATGAGGAATTTTTGGGGTGCATTTTCTTGTTCTTCTGAAGGATACTTTTTCTTTTCTGGTTTTGAAGCAGAACGAAAATTTTGCAAAAGGAGAAGGAGAACAGATTTGAAACTTACCCGTTTACTTATAGACTTCATTTTTCGTGCTTATTTTGAATACATAGCTCTTCTCTTCCACATTGCCAATGAACCCTGTGAAATGCTGCTCAAAGCAAATTATACATTTGTTTATGTTGTTTTAGTTATGGAAATTGTTAATCTTTACTTATATCATACAGAAATGATAGAAAGCAACAAAGGGAAATCCCATGAACCCCTCAATGCTGCAAATGCATTTTCGGATACTGCTCAAAAAGAAGTGGCAAGTAAAGCACTGCCATCTGTGGGTGAACCTGGCATTAGATCTTTCGACTTAAACTCTGAAGTTCATCTACTTAACAATTCAGCTACTATGAACCATGATGCCACTTTGGACAAATCAAACGGTTTCAGTTGGGATCTTAATGCTGAACATAAATCTAGCTCACCCACTTTCTTCCCATTCAAAAAGCACGAACATTTGAAATCGAGTGATGTATCAGAGTGTGGGAGCACCACGGGTCCGTTGGAGGATAAAGATCCAATGAGGGTTTGGAAAGAGATGAAGCAAAACGGTTTTCTCTCATCATCGCATGCGAGCGTAACAGTGCCAAAGCAGAGAGGGAGAAAGAGTAAAAGTGATGTCCTTAAGAAGAAGATGGAGCTTGCTAAGAAAGAACAAATCGATAGATTCGCTAAGATAGCTGCTCCAAGTGGGTTATTAAACGAGTTGAATCCTGGGATCATTAACCACGTGAGGAATAAAAAACAGGTTCATTCGATCATAGAGGCTTTGGTGAGACTAGAAAAGGATGAAAATCGGCAAGGTGTTGGAAAGCAAGCTGTCTCAACTAGGAGTTGCGTTAAAGATGATCATACGAGTGGTTTAGGGATGAATCAGCTTGGTGTTTCTCATAGTGGGTCCTTGTCTACTTTATCAACCAGTCAGCGTACAGGTGGATCACTACACTTTGGTTCAGATCAACAGGGGAGAGATAGTAACCATAGTAAGGTAGAGAGATGGTTTCTTGATAAAAATTCTTTGGCCTTGCCAAAAAAGCATGATAAAGAAGATGATTTACTCGCTTTGAAGTTGGCTTCATCAACAATTATGGCCTCCGAGAACATTAGCTCTTTGTCTAATGAGGAGTCAGTGAACTTGGGCAGTGTTTCTTCTTTATCGGTCAAAGGTCAGATACTTTATTTTTATGATCTGATCTGTTATGCTTTCGTATTTGTTCTATTTGGCTAATAGACTATGCTATATGTGGTTTAAATTTTACTATAAACTAGAAGGAACTTTCTGACAGACATTTAAAGTAACAGTACTCATGGAATGGATATTTTTGGCGAGCGAGCTTCTAAAATTATTCATCATACGCAGATGTGGCATTTTAAGTTGCCTACAAAAACTCTATTTTATTTATTTATTTATTATTATTATTATTTTGAGAATTACTCTGTCTCCAATTCAACATCAGTGAAATTGAGAATGAAATGAGTGCAAAATATTATTTTTGAGGTTACAACCAAACATGCCTGTCTTTCCGAAAAGGCTTTACCAATTTAATCATTTAAATAAAATTTTCGCCTATTGATTTTATTGATTGCTATTAGAATAGCTTTTGAGTTTAGTAATCTTATTAGCTGATATCTGCACGTTTCTTTGGTTTTCAGCCGCTAGCGTAGCATTCCAATGGTTGGAACTTCTGCAACAAGATATCAAAGGCCGTCTTGCAGGTAAAGTTTTAGGCTTGTTTGGTACCAAGCATATTGGTATATTAAGTACTGCTACTTATAAGTAAATTAGTATTTGGCGTGCAATGTACTTTGGAAAGCCATTTATTTTGTTCACGTAAGTATCAAGTCACATCGTAACCATACTCATGTATTCACTAATATATAGAGAAAAGTTGATAAGTGGTAATTAAAGATGAGCTTACTTTTCCTGTACTATCAAATAAGTATTACTTGTATGTTCACATCTTCACCCGCCTCAAATAAGTACCAGTTACCATTTCAGTTTTTCCTTCTAATCCACATCAAACAAGTTTTTATTGTTGTTTATAAGATGCAATCAAACGAGTACTATTAATATGGTTGTCGAACTGCTGTGTGATGGGTATTCATGATTTGCTGCTAGTTTTTACTTCAAGCCACTTTTTCTATATTCATGTATACGTCTAAACATAAAAATCTGATATCTATGGTTAACATCCTGCTTTATGTCCTTTTAGCATTAAGACGCAGTAAGAGCAGAGTTCGATCTGTGATAAGTACAGAGTTGCCTTTCCTCATGTCACGGGAATTCTCGGGTAGTCAAGAAAATGATCCTCAAGTTGTGAAAAATATTTCCGATGGATGTCCCCTCAGTGATAATTTGGATGCTCATCGAACTAAGTGGAGTGCTTTATTTGATAAGATGGACAAAGATCTCTCAGAAGAAGAGAAACAGCTGGTAAGTTAAAAGCTTTTAAACTCCTATTCAATAGTAGCAACACAAATTGAGGCTTATTTAAATTGAGACTCCATGGAAAACTCATAATTGATGTTTTTCGTAAATTGACAAAATTACAATTTTTTTTTATTTATCACAACTTTTTCTCAGACCTTTAAAATAGATAAAAAAAAAAATTAATTTAGCCAAGGAAACAACTTATCAAAAAACATTTAGCCAAAGAAACAAGTATCGGAAAGCCTCTACTTTAACATGAAGACCATAGAGTGCAAAACAATACTGTCTTATTCATTTCTTGGCCAAGTTTGATTTAATATGCTGGGCTCATTTTTGGTTTGTATGATTTTAGGAAATTTGGTTGCACCAAGTCAAAGAAATGCAGCTGCAGTGTGAAAAGGGACTACACCAGTTCCATGCACACCCAGTACATGGTTTCCTACGACCAGGAGCATCTGAAACTGACCGGAGGTATTGCTTTCCTTTCGTCTTTAGAAGTTACAGATAATTTTTGAATCGTTTCCAGTATTGCTTTTCGTTTGTCCTTAGACGATGCTAATTGCAATCAACTCAGAGATTCAGAGCTATAAGGAATTTTTAAACAGCCATTACATTTTTTTTTCGTGTTTGCATGTTTTCCATTGAGACCTAGGGTTACCGGTTCCTGGAAACGGAGGTAAGGCTGCATACACCAAACCCTCCCCACACACTGCAGTCGGGACTTTGTGCACTAGGATGTATACATATTGATGCCTAATTAATCCCTCCTTGCCTACCTTGGCCCAATGTGGATATACATTTCTTTGTAGAATAGACATTTTAGAAATTTTTTCTCCAATCAAACCAAGATCTAAATTTAACAATGATGGTACTTGAGGATCAAATCCACTGTTTTTCTGTCCAGTAACTTTAATATCGTCAAGATGATACTAAACTTTCGTGGTGTTAAAGACAAGTGCTAGTACGACGACCAATGCTGAAAATTGCGATAATAACGGATTGTGTTTGGAATGTTACACTGTTTGAATCATGCGAATAACTTTAATGCTTTTCTTGACTTTGCAGGCTAGAGGAAGTGGAAAAAACCGAGAGGGAATTGGCTGTCAGGGCAGCTGCAGCTTCAATCTATTCAACTTGCAACTTTTTGTCGTCGAATGAAAATTTTCCCTGTTGCTAATTTTGGGTTTACTCGCTAGCTCACCTAATGCCAGTTCTTTTCTAATTATACCTTTTTCGCTTTGCACATTGACTTGAGTAAACTTTTCACTTGGTATTTTAGTGGGAAGGGCTTTTGGGAGCTGTTTTGAGTTCGTCAAATGTAACATTTTGGTAACAGTTCAGAGTATTATTTTTCTCAAATTGTAGACACTGACTTCATGAAATAGTGGCTACTGATTTTAAGTCATGATATGCTCCGCTAACGAGTGAATAAAATTCTTCAAATATGCAACATTTACTAGTGTACTAAATTGCTCCGTAATTAGAAATTTTTTTTTAATTTAAATTTTAATTAATTAATTAATTAAATTTTTTTTTGGTGACAACAAACAATTACCACTTTTCAGAGATTTTCAATTGTTTGGCTGTTCGAGGTAGGAGTGTGCATTGGTTACGGGAATTCGAAACCTTAGAATCGAACCATTTAATTCGTTTCCAAATTTTTAATGATGGTTTGGATTCAGGTTTTAAATCTAAAAAATTTTGGGTTTTGTGAAATTATGGATTTGGATTTTTTTTAAAAATTCGGATTAAAATTTGAAATTCGAAATTATTAAATATTAAATTGAAAAAATATAATTATGACATAATTAGGGTTTTTAATGAAAGTTTGGGTTCGGGTTAATGATGGTTCGGTTTTCGGGGTTGGTCCGATCTTTCTCGGTTCGGGTTTGTTAAATTTTGGGTTTGGATTCGGTTCTAGAAAAAAATTCGTTCGGATTTTAAGTTTTTGAATTTCACCCGAATTGCCTGTGCACCCATGTTCCTTAGTTTCAATTATTTTCTTTTTCTAGAGTAAATATGTTCAAAGTTTATATACGTAACATTTTTTTTTTTTTTTACATGATGTGCTTGTTTGGTATGCTTTTAAGTATACATTTGAACTTTGCATTTAAAAAAACATATTTATTTGGTGCAACAAGAAAAATAGAATTTTTTTATGCTTTGAGGCCAATGAGTATGCTATTCTAAAAGTATACATCCTCTATTCACAAATAATTCATTATATTTCTGAATTAAAATATCCAAAAATAATTAGATTTTTTATTTTAGAAAAAAGTAATTACTATAAAATAAAGTGAATTATTATTATTGTCTCTTCCTACCAATTAGGTAAAGTCAACCCAAATAATAATAGGGACAAACTTGATCATTTATCTTCAAAGTATACATTTGTACTTTGTATCTTTTTTAAAATATTTATTTGGTGCAACAAGTTAAAATATTTATTTGGTGCAACAAGGAAAATTGATTTTTTTTTTTATACTTTGAGGTCAATAAGTATGCTATTCTACAAGTATATTTTTTTCATTTTCTACCGAGCACTTAAAATAAGTATTATTTAAAAATGCACTTTTTCATCTCAATTAAAAAAATATATTTGGCGTAGTGCATACAATAACTCACAAATTCAAATTTACTAAAAATACTTTTTAGCTTATATTATTTTTGTTTCAATAGATGATCAAAAATAAATATTGTATGAGAATTGTTAGTTAACATATAAATAGTTATATAAATAGGTTGTAATTATGCACCTTTTTTTTTCTTTTTTTTTTTTTTTGTATGTGTTGATATTTTTCTCTTGATATTTTTTAAGATCAATTTTTTACTTTATATATTGGATTAGATTTTGACTAATGCTTGGACTTCACTAAGAAATAAAAATTATATTAATATTGGTTATTTTGATTTTAGGAGTTCATGTTGGTCTTGGACTATAAGTTTAGTTAAGAATTTCCATTGGAATGTGAATAATTTCATAATAAATCATTAGAAAAATATATTTCATCATTATAGTAAAAATTTTACAACTTAAATTTAAAATAATAATATAACCAAATACAAAATATAAATAATATTAAACACATATATATATGCTAGATTTGTAAAAGATAATAATACAATATTGAGCCAAAATCACGAAAAAAATAAATAAATTTGAGTTACCTAACTAAATCTAATTTTTTGTAAAACAATAGGTAGAATCATAAATACAAAAAATAGAAATGAAAATTACATAACAAAATGTGACCAGTTTATAAAAATACCAAATAAATAAGGCAAAAAAACCCAAAAAACAAAATCTAAATACAATGCAAAGGAATAAAATATTATAAGCTTTTGAAACTAAAGAAAGTTAAAGTAAAAATTGATTGTGATGCTTAATGTTGGTTTTCCAATATAATATAAAAAAGATTAAAGGTGAATAAATAATACACAAAGATGGGTAGTTTAGTGAAATTATCACATCTATTTTTAGAAGTGGACTACAATTTTAGATAACCCAAAATAGAAATAGGGACAAAATAAGTTGAATGAGTGGGTATATAAAAAAAAACTTTTGATATTTTCTATATGTCATTTTTTCTAAAAGTATAATTTATTAAAAAACTTAAAGCTCCTTTATATACGGGGAGGAGTTTCATTTCATATCCACTACTTTTACCCACTAACTCCTCCTTAAATAACAAATTTATTAAATTTACTTTTTTGGCAACAAATTAATTGTTTCTCGGTTTATTAGAGGTATGAGTCTTTGTCATTAAATTTATTTCCCACTATCTTATTTATAGAATTTCCACAACCATAACATTACCTTATTGCCCATTATCTCAACCATTAAAATCTTGTAACACCAAAATAACATTTAATACTACAAATAAAATTAAAGTTGGGTAGTTTAATAAAATTATCGCATCTATTTTTAGAAGGGCATGTCACGCTCTGAATTTTCTTAAACCCGGGGACGTGAGATAAAATGAAAGAAAAAAAAAAAAAGAAAGAAATTACACAACGACGACTACCGTCCCAACTACAACAACAGATTAAATTGCCGAGTTTACATATACATATTTGCCCAAAATAAAATAAACATATAAAATATGTCTAATGCCACAAATAACAAATTACATAAGTTGAGGCTGCTAAATCTTTACTACAATTATGTCTTGCCAACATAGCCAAGCATGTCAAGCTTTCCTGGAACTCTCCTCCATACCTATAAAACATATTGAACAAGAAAAATGCATGTGCAAATAATATAGGTCAAATTCTTAATAATACAATAAAAATAAGTCTAAGTAGTATATGCCATATATGCACATGCGAATGTACATAATTTAATATTAAATAATGAATTTCAAGAAAATACATGGTCTCAACGTGAGGGCAGGGGGCGAATGCTGAATTTTTATGAAGAGGAGACATGGTTTGTATATTGTTTAAAGTGAAACCTTTGAATGAAATAAATTATTTATTTTGATTATATATAATTATGTTGATTTATTTATTTATTTTGGGTATGCGTGCCTTTAGTTAAAAAAAAAAAATTGGCTTAGAATACTTGATTATGATTTATCCGATGAATACTAGATAATAATAAAGAATCTATTTTTATAAAAAGTTAATTAGTCAGACATATGATGAGAAAATCTTTTTTTATTAATTAAAGATGTAAAAAATAGAGAGACAAAACTAATAAAGTGTACTAAATGATTCCAGTATTTTAACAGCTAGTATATGATTGAACTTTGAAAAAGTATTAAATTATTTTAAATGTACAAATTTATAGCTAATAATTAATATTTTATTAAGAAATCAACTTCCATGCTAACATCAATTATAAATACATTTTTATCTGTATAGAGTTTATTTTTGTAAAGATATGAGAAATTGTCCAGAATCTATAAAAATATACTTTTTGATGACTTGGTGAAATTTGAAGGGCGAAATTCATAAAAGAAAAAAAATTAAGCATTTGGAAATAAATTGATAAAAGAGAATAGCCATTATGTTTTTGATTATTACCCAAAACAAAAGAAAGAAAGAAAGATTGATTGGAAGAGGCCAAAATACAAAAAGGGATAAAAAAAAAAAAAACATTGGAGAAAGGCAGAATACCATGCAAGATTTGAACTCTCGACCTAGAAAGGTTTAGAAATTACCACTTGGACAAATAAAGATTTAGAAGTTACCATGTCATTGTTAAATTTTTACTTTCCAAAATCAAGGGAGGGCAATTGCCCCAATACTTTGGTATACCCATGCATGAGGGGTAGTTTATAAGTTCTCGACTATGAATCAACATACATGCTCTCATCATGAAGGGTATATACATTCTATCAATATACATCACAATATTTAAACTACGAATCAAGATTCTTGAATCTTGACTACGCACTCCGCCATCGCCTCACAACACCGCATCACAATTACAACTCAAACTACGGCTCATTCCACGACTACGAACCTCAATTCAAACTACGACCACAACCCTCGACTCAAACCACGATCACAACCTTTAACTCAAACCATTACCACAACCCTCAACTCAAATCACGAATCGCAATCTCGAATCTCGAATCACAAATATCCACTCTCAACTACGAACCTCAACTCTCAAATTACGAACCTCCACTCTCAACCAACTTTCGAATCACAAACATTAACTCTCGACTACGAACTTCAACTCGTGAATCACGAACCTCCACTCTCGACCAACTCTATAAATCACGAATATCAACTATTGACTACAAATCGAACTTCCACTCTCAACCAACTCTCGAATCACAAACATCAACTCTTGACTACGAATCTCAATTCTCGAATCCCAAACCTCCACTTTCGACCAATCTCAAATCACAAAGGTCAACTCTCGACTACGAATCTCAACTCTTGAATCTCGAACCTCCATTCTCGACCAACTCTTGAATCATGAACTTCCACTCTTAACCAACTCTCAAATTACGAATCTCAACTCTTAAATCACGAATATACACTCTCAATCACGAACCCTTACTTGCGACTATAAATCTCAATTCTTGAATTCCGACTCTCCAATCTCAAATCTTATCTTGAATCTCAAATTTCATCCTAAGTCAAAAGTTATGTCCATTAAAAGATTACCCAACCGAAATCAATTAACTAAAACTTGATTATTACAAAACTGAAATACATGCCTCCATAACAATTCGGAGAAACAAATGCATGTTACATTAATCCTATGCCTCCTTAAACACGAAGTTCACATTCTAAGAATCGAAAAAAATACATATATACATATTTCAGATCATGATAA
>MKEJ01001285.1:0-11938 GCA_001753735.1 Embelia ribes
CAAACAGAAAATAACTTGATCTCGTATTGAAGTTAGGCTTTGATATAAAATTGACGTAGAATGTAGCTCAGCTACGAAAAACACTAAAAATAAAGAGATGTAACTCGACTACGAAAAACAATAAAAATAAAATAAAATAAGGTAAATTAATAAACTGAAAAGAATCTTAATTTTTATTCATCAATCACTTCCCTATAAAACAATTAAAAATGTCCTATACATAAGACTTAGGAGAATAACTTAATATAAAACTAAATCTTTATAGAACATTCCCAAGATAAAATCAAATAAAATGATCAAATCTTATCAATTAAATAATATACTAACTTATTAAAAGATATGATAAATATTTTATGACCAATTTGCATCATTAGCATTTCACAATTATGTCTCTAAAACATAGTTTACTTTATCATTTTATTTTTGTTTCTAGAAATCACTGTCAAGAAATTAAATACCCCATTCTATCCTTTCGAGAAAATGATTTTCAAATGAAAAAGAATTGGCACAGTAAATTTCTAGGTTAAGAAACATATATTACACATATCTGTAATGAAAAAAATTGAGTGTTTTTCTTTTCAATATTTTTCTCTCTAATTTAGGTAAGTTCTCTCCCTCCGCTGCATGCATAAGCTATATTTATAGTTTATTCTAATATTTTTTCAGTTCTTGCTGAGAAAGATTGTTACGTAGATTTTCTAAAATTAATAATATAACAAAACAAATTTTGAATTTTTAGAAAGAATGTTTTCACAAAGCATGGTGTGAATATCATTTTAAAAATTGCATACTATAATTTTTCTCAACAAAATTTTAAAAACTAAAACAAATATTATAATATTAAATATGAAATATATTTGGTGGAATCGGAGAATTGATTAAGTGAAAATAAAATATATAAAAAAATTTGAAAAAACAAACTTTTTATGTGAGAGTTTTCTTGGGCACGTATTTACTATAGCATATGAAACTTATAGACATTAATTTTGAAAAGTAAAAACGATACAATATTGTTGCACTATAATTTTTGAAAATACGAAATTTAAGATTCATTTAATTATACCAGCTAAGCAAATAGCCTGATTTTTTTATTCTTATAAAAAAATCTTCTAAGTTATTAAAATCAAAACAGCAAATACAACTTACTTAAAAGTTGTACAATTAAAATTATCACTATATATATATATATATATATATATCGTATATGTCTATTACTGCTTGTACCCATATATATCTCATATATGTATATATAACTTCACTATTGTAGTCAACTCTACTATTGTTTCGCCTTCTGTAACCATCTGCTATGGACACGCTACTGTTATCACTAAGTTACCACCATATGCACAGAAACACCATGCATCCAACGACTAAAACTACGAATACACATATATATGTATACTACGACATATATGTATATAAACTATGAAAGAAGTAATCAACTATGATTATATACCAGCCATGCTCCGAATAATACGAGTGGGCCTCGAATGCCATGAATGCTTCGAACTCCACAAATGCATCGAATACTTCGAATGCTACAACTACTTCGAATGTTACGAATACTTCAAATTCTACAAATACTTTAAATGCTACGAATACTTCGAATGCTACGAATACTTCGAATGCTACGAATACCTTGAACTCCACAAACGCACCATAAATATATATATATATATGCTATGAATACATCAGCCATGCCACAACTTTAAGACAAATGTGTCTATGGCTCCAACACGAAGGTGCCACAATGCCAAATCCTTATGCTACAAATAGGAATATATATATATATATATATATGCAAAAAAATATTTTGATAGCATGGCATGTTTGGTTGGCGTGAAATGATGCTAAAAGTTTTCTTTTACTATTAAAATATTTTAGAAAATTTTTATGTTATTTACGTTTATGGTTCTTGAGTAGGCTCATATAGCAGCGAACTGCTTGATAGTAGGTACATGGAGAGAGAGATTTGTATTGGATGAATATTATGGTAGTAAACAATCGTATCCATCCACAAATAATAGGGTTACTTTTTGACAAAATTTAGAGAGAGGAATAATTTTTTATTGAATTGATAATTAAGTACAATCTAATCCTTATATATTTACTGTATAAGGACTAAATAATAACTAAACTATAATACTAAAAATACATAAATTTTATTAAACTTAGCACTCCCCTTCAAGCTGGAGCATGCAGATTTGTAATTCCCAACTTGCACGTAAAAAGATTGGTGCAAATACTGTCCAAAAATTTAGTGAATACATAGGCAAACTGTTATGTTGCAAGTGTGTATAAAGGCGGAATAAGACTAGAATGAATCTTGTCATTAATTAGGGGACAATCAATCACAATGCGTTTGGTGCAATAGCAATATGTAATGCAACCTTGTTGTCACAAAAAAATTGAATCAGTCGGGTAGACAGAATACCCAAGTCACGAAGGAGATCAGTCAACCCAACTAACTCACAAGTAGTAGTAGTCATTACTCTATACTCGACCTCAGTAGATGAACGTAAAATAACACCATGCTTTTTATAACACTAAAAGACAGGAATAGAACTCAAGATAATAAAGAAGCCTGTAGTTGATTGTCTAATAGTAGGACAAATATCCCAATCTGAATATGTATAAGCTATAAATAACAAGTAGAATAGAAGAATAAACCATGCCTGGAGGTCCCCTTGATATATCATAAAATGCGATAAACTGCCTGTAAATGAGTATTTCTAGGGCGTTGCATGAATTGACTAAAGGTATTAACTACACAAGAGATGTTGGGGCGAGTAATGGTCAAATAAATGAGGCATCTGATAAGTCGTTTGTAAAGTCCAAGATTAGATAAAAGTTTATCATAGTCAAAGAGGAGCTGGAGATTTTCTCTATCAGAAAAGTTGTGGGTCAAGCCCCTAAGCATCCAGGATCAGTAAGAAAGTCAAAAGCATACTTTTGTTGGGAAAGAAATATCATATTAGATGTACGGGCAAACTCCAAGCCCAAGAAATATTTCAGTGTCCCCAGGTCTTTTATACGAAATCGATTAGCCAAAAATTTCTTCATAGTAGAAATACTATTAGGATCATTGCTAGCAATCAAAATATCATCAACATAAACCAAAACAGCAATAAATGAATTAGCCACGATACATGTAAAGAAGGAATGATCGTACTAAGACTACTTATAGCCAGCTAAGAGAAGTACATATGATAACTTAGAGTACCAATTTTGAGAAGTTTGCTTCAGACTGTAGGGAGACTTTTGAAGCCGGCACACATGTGTTTCCCCTTGTGTCGCATATCCGAGTAGTAGAAACATGTAAACCTCCTCATCGAGGTCTTCATGTAAGAAAGCATTATGAACATAAAGTTGGTGAATCTCCCAATAATGGTAGCCGCAATAGATAATAAACAGTGAACGGTGGTCAACTTGGCCACAAGAGCAAATGTATTATGAAAGTCAAGACCCTCAATCTGAGTATAACCCTGGGCCACTAAATGGGCTTTATAATGCTCAACTGATCCGTCGGCATGCAATTTGGTCTTGTAAACCCACTTACAACCAATTGGATTCTTATAAGAAGTTAAGGGTACTAAAGTCCAAGTCTGAGTAGCTTTGAAAGCTTGAAACTCATACTTCATGGCATCACGCCAATGAGAATACTGCATGGCATTAGAGTAAGAAGTAAGGTCAAAAATAATATTAACAACAATAAGACAAGCAAGATTATATGAAGAATAACGAGCATAAGATAAAAAAAGCAGAGATAGGATATGATGTGCTCATAAACACAGATGGAGTAGTAGTGAGTACATTTAAATTTGGAGGTAAAGTCGGGTAGTCAAAATCAAGGAGGTAGGAAGGTTTTTTAGTAGTGTGTTTGGGTCGGGTAGAAATAGTCAGATCCACTGTAGGAGTAGGATAAGGTGCAATCACGATGGTTATATTTGGGTAGGGGTATTGATTGTTGGAGGGTTAGTTTAGTCTACAATAGCAGCAAGCTGGGTAATAGGTGGGATATTGGGTTGGGCAAAAGGCTGGTGAGGGCAAATGGTAGGCTCGGGCATATGAAGGTTTGAAGTTGTATGTATGGTAGGCAAATTATTTTCAACGGGATAGAAGTAATTAGGGGATCGGTATGGTAATAAGGTGATGATAGGGCCTTATTTTGTTGCGAAGAATAGACTCATAAAAGGTATCATCATGTGAAATAATAACTTTTTTTTAATTCTAAATCATAGACATGGTAAGCCTTATGAACAGAAGGATAACCAATAAAAACACATTTAGTCGCACGGGGCTAAAATTTATCCCGACTAGCCTTGAGTGTTTTAGTGTAACAAAGGCAACCAAACACGCGTAAGTGGTCATAAACTGGCTAAGTTTGAAAAAAAGTGATAGAATGGTGTCTCGCCAATTAAAGTAGGTGAAGGTGTATGATTTATTAAATGAACCACGGTAAGAACATATTTACCCTAAAACAAAATGGGTAAATTAGCTTAAAAACGCAAATATCGAGCCACATTGAGGATTGTTGATGCTTGTGTTCCGCTACCCCAGTTTGTTTTGGGGTATAGTTACAAGTAAACCTATAAAGTACACCCCTTGATTATCAAAAAATTGTTGTGTATCATATCTAAACTTTAGACTATTATTAGTACAAATATAATGAATGACAGCATTGTACTGAGTATATGCCATGGCAAAAACATTTTAAGATAGGTTAATGTTTCCAATTTATAATGTATTCAATAAACCCATGTAAGTTTTGAGTACTCATTAACAATAGTCAAAAAATAATATGAGCCATTGGTAGAAGAAAATGAATAGATATCCCAAATGTGAACATAAATACGATTAAAAATAACGAAACTCATAATAGGCAAACGTTGAAAACCAAGTCTATAATATTTTCCCCTTTCGCAAGTGTCACAAAGAAGGTTATTAATTTTGGATAAGGAAATAAATTTAGGAATACTAAATTTAGAGGGATGCCCGAATCTTTGATGCCATACCTCATAAGTTAAAGACACTTACAGGGTTGTGGTAAGGGGACGAGGCTTAAATAAGTAAAGATTGCCATATCGCTCACCCACTCTAATCTTTGTCTGCATAGTAGCATCCTGAAAAATATAAGAATTATGGAAAAAATCAAGGTAAGGTACAAATCTCTAATAAGTTAGCTGACATATAACAAATTATATTTAAAAATAGGTAAATATAAAATATTTTTAAGAATAAAAGAAGAAGATAGGATAATAGAGCCAATGGTTGGAACATGGACAAAAGTGCCTATAGGTAGTGACGATTACAGACTCAAGAGACCTCGAATTATGATAAGAATTTGTAGTAGTGAGTGGACAAAAAGGCATATGATGTGAGGTACCTATTTCTATAATCGAATGATTATTATAAGAAAAATTAAAAGACATTATACCAGCAAAATTAGCAATAGGGTAACCATAACGGTAGTGGTAACTATGGCAGCAAAAATTGCAAGAAATTAAAACTTAGAGGGTCAAACTAAAATTTTACAATACTCCGAGATAAATTTAATATTTTATCAAAACTATGGGGATTAGCAAAAAAATAAATAAATAAATAAATAGAAACAGTCATCTTATTGATGTGAACGATCTAATTTAATTAACCTTGTTGCAGACGTGGAAGATGTGGGCTACACGCTCTAATTTAATCTTCTTTTTTGTTTCTGTAGTAAGCAACAGACAGTATGAATCCATAGATACAAGGTGGCCTCTAATTTAACCGCTCTCTTTTGTTGTTGTAGACGTGGACTATTCGCTCTAATTTAATCCTTCTCTTTTATATTTGTAGTATAATACAGTCACCATAGCTACTAGTTTAACCTTCTCGTTTGTTGTTGCAGACATGGGAATAGATTCCCTTCCTATAAGTCCAAAACACACCTGTTTAAGAAAGAATATAATTTTTTTAATATTGAAATTATGAATATTAGCTTTCCTTGTTGAAAAATCTACTATAATTTAAAAAAAAAAAAAAAACTCATCTTGTTGATGTGTCCATAAACACACCTGTCTGAGAGAAACAATCACCAAGCAAGCAAACTCCGTCTCACCGTTCCGGCAACAAGTCAACCACCACCACACCACCCGATAAAAAATGCAGACAGACGAGTTAGACGTGATAGACTTTGTAGTTCACAAAGGCAACGGTGTTAAGGCACTCTCCGACCTCTCCCTTTCCACCGTCCCTTCCCGCTACATCCTCCCCGCTCACGAGAGACTTGTGGGACAGCTCACCAACAATTCTGACGTGGCTATTCAAGTCATTGACGTCTCGAATTGGGACGAGGTCTCTGAAACAATCTGCAATGCAGCTCGGGAATGGGGGTTCTTCCAGATAGTCAACCACGGGATTCCAGCGGAGGTGATGGACGGCGTGCTGGACGCGGGTCACCGCTTCTTCAGCCTGCCGATGGAGGAAAGGAGAGAGTATTTCTTCCGGGAGATGGGTGGTGATGAAACGTGTCAATTGAAGACTAGCTTTGTTCCTCACAGGGAGAAGGTGTTGGAGTGGAAGGATACTCTTTCACATACTTATTGCAGTGAAGGGAATGATGGTAATGGGGAGGTTGAGGGGAAAGATTATCCCAAAGGCTTTTCAACTTGGCCTCCTGTTTCTAGGTACATGTTCAATTTATTTATTCTTTTTAAGCATGAAAAATTAGATTAAAACTTGAACAGTTATATGTACCATAGCTACAAAAGTAAAAAACTTTCGAGTTTAAAATCTCCAAGCCCTAACTAGTGATGTTACCTTCAATCTTTCTTTAACCTGCACACGGTTATCCAACATGTAAATATAGGAACTTTTGGGTTAAGAAATAAAAATTTTGCTGTGCATGGTCAATGGTGGATTTCAACATTAAATAAAATAAAATAAAAATCAAACTAATGTTACATGGATCGTGGTTAGCTGCATTTTGTGGCACGGGGTATGCAAACAACACGAGTCATGCAATTACGCGATATGTTGGAGGTAGGCTTAGTTTTTTTTTTTTTCCCGATACATAGAAGTGTGAAAACATCAGGTTTAATATAGGCTTAGTTTACCTTACATATTGATTAATCTTTATAAAAAGTGAACACAATATACATTTGTATAAGGAATAAAGATCAAATAAGAAATTTAACTTTTATTTTACTCCGGCCTTCGTGCAGAATTTCTTATTTTAGTAGTAATTAATATTTTTTAATTAATTTATTTCTATGATTTCAATATTTTCCCTAATTCTTTATGTGTTCCGCATTAAGTTTCAAACATCTCGTCGTATGTATACCTCGTTCTTTTTCACAGACTTGCTCTATAATGTGAGTAGAAAATTTCCTTTTTTTCTTTTTTATCTCTTTGTGTTTGTGCAATCTCTTTTCTTCTTGGACAAAACAAATTGGGTTCGACGGATTTTTGCTAAAAAAGAAAAACTAGGGCACGAGAGTATTACGTTTCGGTTCGTGATAATTAGAACCCGGTACAAAGAAGGTCTTGGCGAATTGGGTAACACTGCATTAAACCAACTAGAACACGTTGGATGTAGACTATATGTTGAAATTTCATTCATGCTGCATATAATTTGAGGTGCTATATTCATTCTAATCGAAATCCGATGTTCTATTTTTTGGTGTGAGTAGTTCTAAAATGTGATTAGTTTTGATCCCTATTTTATTGAAGTTTAGTTTGTTTGGTCTATGAATTCTAACGAGCAATGCTTGGTAGAGTTCGATCATGTATATCACTGTGATTAATAAATTCATATCAAACATATTGGATCTAAGGATCATCTATGTTATATAATATGTGACCCCAAATGTAGAGGTTATAAATTGGAACCACTCCCAATTTTCAATATTCCAAAGTTGCCCTCAATTTTGTTCCACCGAATTATATACTTTGAGCTAGTTTGATTGGAGCTTATTAGCTTTTTTTGCTTAAAAGGTTAATAGTATTTAGCTGCTCAATTTTTACCCTTTACTAATTTATTGCTTGATCTAAATTATAAATAAACTGAAAACTATATGCTTTGAGTTTTTTTTCTTAGTTAGAACAAAATAGTTTATTTATTTTAAAACCGGAACCAACCAACCCTAGTTTGCACCTTTTGTTTACCAATCAGGGTTATGTTGTGGGCTACCATCCACGAGGACCACGACCCACATTAGTTTCTCATTGTTTGAGAAATAAACCACGGAAAAATAAATGAGATTCAACTGCTTGAATAGCTTTATGTTTTCTTTATGTTTAGGGAATTACACAAATATTTCCAACATCTATACTTAAATTCAATCATTATCATCATAATCATCATCAAAGTATTAAAATTTCAATAGATTGGGGTAGACTTGCACTTAAAGTCAATCAAATTTATTTTTTTCTGTTCTAATCTTTTCATTATCAATTTTCTGATTTTTATTGTAATGGTGTTAAAAAGATTCTCATTTGATGTAGCTTGATGCATAGATCCACATTTTTGCTTCGCATTTGGCTGTAGTGATATATCTTGAATTGGCTTTTAAATGTAGATGTCATTATAACGATTTAGAAAGAGAAATGAAGGGGCAAAAATATATAGACATAGAGAGACTGTAAACACTAAAAATTTTGATCGATCAAAGATTGCCACATATCCTATTAGCTCAACTAAAACTTATAAGAATTGGTTAATTAGAATGTTCAAATGTAATAAAATGGTGTTATTAATTATTTGGCCTTTCAAATTAAACCATTTTTTACCAAGGTTTTATAATAGTAAAGCACCAATTTAAGTATAATCATATATTTTGATTAGTATCTCTAATAGTATAAGTAAAGTTGGAGATATTTTTAAATTTTATATGATTAAATTTTCTATAAATTTCATATAACATGAAATTTTATTGAAAAAAGAAAGATTATTTGTGTGTTACTAGACCAAAGCCAACAACGCATGATACCTCAACTTAGTTGCCCGAATAAGAGATAAACTAGTAACATCAAAGCAATTTCTTTACACATTTTTTGGTTCTTTACAGTGGTATTCCTTGTTTACAGATATTTAGGCAATGTTGAATTTGTCTAGGTGCTTGGTCCATTCAAATTATAACTTTGTTCTTATACTTACGACAATTCATTGTCCATTTTCATTTTTGATTAATGTGATAAATGGACTTGCGCTACTCTATAGAGTTTTGAGAACTACCTTAAATTTTTTGAAAGAAATTTTTTTGTCCCAAGGAAGTTTAGTTATACAATCCAAGTGTCTTGTACTAACACTAGTCCCCAACAAATTGAAGCCTGAGAGCTGCTTTGGAGTATGAAAAACATTCGAAAACAGCTTCCTATGCAAATTGAACTTGGAAGAATCATGATTTAGCAAACATTATTAGATCGAATAAATAATCGTTTTCTTGAAAAATTTTTGCAGTAAGTTCTGATAACGCTACAAATATATGCCTTTATACAACTTCAAGAAGCTTTTTAATTCTACATCTTGTGTTATTCTTATTCAAAAGCCAGGATTTTGTTCCTTTTGTCTGTTTTGTGCTAGCTTAGTAGTTTGGCCAATGTGATTGTGGGCTGTGTTAGGCCTTACCAGAACATTATCGGTCTTTTGAGTGCGGGTATAAACTCAAGTTCTATTGAGTCTCAGCTAGAGACATTTCACACATCCAAAGTTAAAACAATTGTACAACTCTTTTTTAATATTTATTTGTAATTTTGTCTTGTCAATTGATTTTATGGCCAATTTCGCTTGAAGAGATCAAGTTGTGGAGTTCATGAAGTGTGCTAAACCAGTCATCAAAAAGCTCTTAGGGGTGCTAATGAAGGGTCTTAATGTCAAAAAGATTGATGCGGATACAGAAAACGCGTTAATGGGAACACTAATTGTCAATCTCACTTATTACCCCAAGTGCCCAAATCCTGATCTTACTAAAGGGGTCGGGCCCCATGCTGACATCTCAACGATCACTGTCCTTCTCCAGGACGACACTGGAGGCCTTTATGTTCATGGAAAAGAAGAAAATATCTGGATACCTGTGGAGCCAGTGAAGGGGGCTCTTGTTATAAATATTGGCGATGTACTACAAATTATGAGCAATGACCGTTACCACAGTATTGAGCATCAAGTCAGTACTAATTCAAAAAAGCACAGGATTTCGGTTCCAATCTTTGTAAACCCAGCTTTCGATACTATTGTTGGGACACTGGATGAAGCTTTGGAAATTGGAGAGAAACCATTGTATAAGCCGATGACTTTCTCTGAGTATTTTAAGCATTTCTTTAGTAAGCCTCATGATGGGAAGAAAACTATTGAATATGCTAAGATATGATGACATACTCGGACTCAGAGAGGCTGCCTACCTTAAAAGCATATTTCCCAGGTTTTGCAAACACGGTAAAAAAAAAAAAAAATTGTACCATACAAGCTTAGCAAATTCTGGACCATAAGTTTTTCAGGGTGGGTCTGCCTTGGGGCAATGCTCATGCTTTCGATATACTCGGACTTAGACAACCTCAAATATTTTCTGTTCAATTACTAAGTTCATGTATATATGATTGCTCAATTTGAGACTTTATTTTATACTTTTGTAGTTGTGTGTGCATTATTTGTTACTTTAATCGATGGGCGTTTAATACACCTTGTGTATTTTAATTTTTCAATTACAAAAATTATTTAGCAAAGATGTGAATGATAATGGTAACTTTATGTTATGTGGGAGGTTTTATTAGGAGTGAAGAGAGAGAATAAAAAATAAAAATGGACAGCGAGGAGAAAAGTGGGGAAGAGAGAGAGAGTTAGGTTGTGGGACCAAAAATTTAGGAAAAATTACAATTATTTTTTGTATTAATTTTCCTAAATGCTCTTGATAAACTAAATTGAAATGCGATTCAATTGTAAATTACAAGCTTTGTAAGGGTAATTTTGGCAAATGGTAAAAATTGATGCAGCCTCAAAAACAACGTCCGCTTTATATATAAAAGATACTATAATTTACAATTTCCCTTCTAGTATTGTTGGTCATATAATTGTGGTAGACTCTAAAGTAATTTCATATTTCAATTTTAATTTCTATCAATTAAATTTTTTGACTTAAAAATACCTGTCATATGGTTTACCACTCTAAACGGAAGCTAAAACCGAGCTACAATTGATAAATAATTACATTTTATTTTCTTATAGATAGATATTGTAGACACTAAAAATTTTGGACAATAAAATCTTGACACATGTCTTAGTAGTTCGACTAAAAATTACACGAGTTGACTTATTATAATGATAACATATATTAAAATGGGTTGATTAACTATTTGACCCGTTAGTTAGTTAGATAGGTAGGTAGGTAGTAGGTAGATAGGTATCTAAGCACTAAATATTTTGGATAATATAGTCTTGACACGTATCTTAGTAGCTCGACTAAAAATTACACGAATTTGACCCATTAAATTAAACCATTTTTTGTAAGGGTTTTATAATAATTAAGTACCCATTTAAGCTAAATCATATATTTTGATTAATATCTCTAAAATAATAATTTTAGAAATATTTGTTAATTTTATATGATTAAAATGTTTCATAGATTACAACATAAAATTTATTCAAAAACAAAATGTCATTTTAGTAATTTTCTTTATAAGGGCAATTATATAATTTCTCTTGCGTAAATATGTAAGAATGCAGGGGGATTTTGGTAAAATGGCCACCTCCAAACTCCAATAAATAGGAGGCATTTCTTTCATTTCAAATATAACTTTGACACATTGGAAAGTTAGAGAGAAGCCAGAGCTCCCCCAACAAGCACTTAGCCACTACCGAATTCTCGTTCCAAGTTTAAGCATTCTGGAGATTGAATACTCAATTTCGAATTAAGTTCTTCATCAAATTCCACCATTTGATCTGCAAGAAACCTTTGAAGCTGCAAAT
>MKEJ01001288.1:0-16432 GCA_001753735.1 Embelia ribes
CAACACTTTATTATTCAAAACCTGATTACAGCATTCAGATGAATAAATTACATCATTATACTACTTCAGTACAGTATAAAATGAATGTACAGTACTTCTACAGTAGTGCTACAGTGTTGGCTGAAAATAGGAGCCTTATATGAGATATTTCTCATATCGTTTGAGGCAAGAAGAAAGTACTTGTAAAAATGCAGCAGCAAGGGAAAGAAGGCCAAGGATTAGGACTGGTGAGAGACTCCTTGCAAATGCAACTACTT
Organism: Embelia ribes; assembly: GCA_001753735.1. NCBI lineage: Eukaryota > Viridiplantae > Streptophyta > Magnoliopsida > Ericales > Primulaceae > Embelia > Embelia ribes. The sequence goes on from MKEJ01001288.1 coordinate 258, forward strand.
TTGCTTTGGTAGAGGAAGTAAGGTTTTCTCACAAAATAGCCCTTAGTCAAATGCCTGGTCCTTCAAAGGTTGTGTCTTCTTCTTCTTCTTCTTCCAGAGGATCTAAAGAAATCAAACTGGATAAAGAGACTAAAGAAGACGATGAAGAACCACTGGTTCATCTTATCAGGAAAATGAGGGTAAGTTACATCACTATGAGGTATTTTTATTTTCTTTTGTACTTGTTTATTTTCCTCTTCTAACTTGAGACCTTAATCAGGTACTTTAAAGGAGAATAGTAATATCCCATTCTGCAACACCCTAAACACCAACTCCGACTGTAGATTCACCTCCATGCCTGGGTGTTTCAATGATAAAAAGATTCCAAAATGACCTTTCTACTGATCTATCTAGAGAAATAGATAAAGAGATGAATAAGTTGGACAAGTTTGGTAGGTTAATGACTCATCAAGTAAGTACTTGTGTATTTACTTTTGTTCCTTTTTCTTTTGTAGGTCAAGTTACCATAGTTTCACTTTTATTCCAGGAGGTTACTTTTGCTCCAGTTGTAGATCTTGATCTAGAAAATGTGAATAGTACTTTTACTCAATCAATACTGGAACAGAACCCTAAAACTTAAAGGAGACTATAGTGGCTCCAACTTCGCTTACTTACCCTTTAGGAGAAAGTTTAATATTGCTAGACAACCACTCTTACTATCTTTCATACCCTTATTCATAACTTTCTTCCCTTTCTTGATGTATTTTCAGGGTTTGGGTGGAGGAGAGGAAGCGAACACCTCCTCTAGGTTTTCTAATGGCTTTCCTTCTCCTATTTTTATGGAGACAGGAAAACCTTCGATGGTCAAACTTGAAGCTATTGCTACATCAGAATAGGTATGTATTTCTTCATACTTATTTTAATTTTCATACCTTAGCCAAGATATTATTAAACTATATTTCCTTTTTATAGCAATATGAAGGCAACCTTTTTCAAGGAGGCTTGGTTACAATTTATGATGTTATACCACTCTAGGTGTTGAGGAACATATTCATACTAATGTTAATACTACTCTAAGCACTGGGGAACAAGTTCCTATTCCCATAAAGAAGCTTACTACATGCTCACCAACCATACCAGCAAAGGTAAGCTTATTTTTTACTTATGTTGTTTTGAAATAGTTACTTTTAACCTTTGTTGATCATGTTATTTTGTCATTATAGGATGCTCCTGCTGTGAGTTTGTTTGGTACCACTCCTACTGTGAGTATTTTATTCTTTTGTGGCTTTGGTAAACATTTAAAATATTTATGGGGAATTAGCTTACATATTTATATTATTTTGTGTAGGTTTCTTCTAGCCATCTTATGGAAAATATAGATTGTGAGGCTTTCCAACAACAAATGACTTCATTTGGCTCAAATCTGACTCAACTACTCTCAGCCTTAGAGTTGAGTATGCTCGCCTTTCTAACTGACCAAGTAAGGATTCTCAATAGCTTTTATTGCTTATTAGAGATTCCAGTTTATTACCTTTCTTGAGGTCAATTACTTGAGCTTGTTGATATCATTCACAAGCTAGCAACTTTTGCCCTCCCAAGTTCTTACCTTAGAATAAAGTACTAGGTTAACTACTCCACTTGATTTGATGATATTAAAAAGCTACAAGCAAAGATTTTAGTTACTCGGGCTTTTATAAATAAGTTTTCAGAAATTAAAACCAAACTCTCAGAAACCATGTAACACGTGTTTACTTTAGAGCTAATCTTTTGAAGGTCTGAGAGACTGAAGAAGAGTTGAATAAGCAGTAGGAACAAACTCAACAACACAAGATAAACCTACAATAGGAAATTATCAACCTTACTTCTACTTCAAAAGAGTTGATTGAACAAGTTGCTAATGATATTTTAGGCCTCCCATCCTTTCAGAACGATCTCAAACTTCAACAAGCTCAAATGGTACATCATGTTCAAAGGTGTAAGTAGTTAGAGACTTATTCAAAGATAATCTTAGAAGCTAGGTTGTAATTTTTATGTAGCTTATAGCTTTGTTGAGTAGGCCTTTGTATATTTTTAATTTGACCTTTGAAAGGTCTTGTATTAGTGTAATCTGTACATTACAATTATATTGACTGGAATAAATACATGTGTTCCAAGGTATGATTAGATGTCTTATATGTTATACTTGAATACTATCTTAGATATTATTCATTTTATAACTTTACTATTTCCTATATTGAGAGATAGTATTTCTTTAAATATTTTCTATTTATCTACCTTTTGTGCTCACTTTCTTCTAAGGATTCTAACTGATATGCACCTTCTCTTAATATTTTCTTAATATTAAAAGGTCCTTCCCAGTTTAGGGATCCTTTCTCAAATATTTTATTTTTAGTTCCAAAAGGTAAAATAGTTTTCCAAGTCATATCACATTTTTGTAAAATATTTCCTTTTACTCTCTTGTTACATGTCAATTCTATCTTCTTTTTCTTAATAATAATTTTGTTCATGGCATCGATTCTTACCTCCTCTAAGTTATCGATTTCAATATTCATAGCTTACATAAATTAGAAATCTAGATCGAGGTGCCTTGCAATCCTTTGGGATTGAACATTTATATCTATTGGAATGACAACATATCCGTAAACTAATTCATAGGGAGTTGTATTAGGGCTGTCTATCTTCGAAGTCCTATAAGCCTATAAAACCCTTGGCAACAATTTACGCCATTCTCTGGGGTTGGACTCAATCATATTTGATATTGCTGCTTTAATAATTTTGTTTGTTAATTCAACTTGTCCATTTGTTTATGCATAATATAGAGTTGAATTTATTTATCTTATGCCAAATTTTGACATATAATTTTGCCCTTCATTATCATTAAAATTAATAGATTGATCTGTAGTAATAGTCCTGGGGATCCCAAACTTACATCAAATGTTTTCCTCTAAGAAATTTATAATCTCAGACTGCGTGACCTCCTTTATAGGAATAACTTATGTCCATTTAGTAAAATAATCTGTTGACACTAATATGTACTTATATTTTAATGATGAATTTGGTACTAATTTCCCAATTACATCCATAGCCCAACATCTGAAAGGCCAAGATTTCGGTATTGATGCTAATACATGTGTTGGAACTCTTTGAATAGACCCATATACTTGGTATTTTTGACACCCCTTAGCATAAGTTATATCGTCTTTCCTTTTTAATTTGCCATCTCATTTTATCATCAGCTTGGTGAAGGCCACATATTCCTCCGTAGGTTTACTCCACAATTCTTTTTGGTTGTTTATCATCGATGCAAAATAACATTAAATCATCAGTGATTTTTTTGTACAAATCTTATCTTATTAAGACATAATTTATTACTTTGTATTTGATTGATCTCCCAGTGTTAATGCTAACATTCTTTAAGTACTTGAAAAATGGAATTCTCCAATCATATATGGAGGTAACATTCATAATCTCAATTGATTGGCTTTCCCTTTCCCAAGATGTGGGTAGTATACTTTTATGTATTTTTAAAACTAGATGTTATTTGAACCATTTGGTTGGCTTCTGAATTTTGTAGCCTAATCACATATTCGAATTTTATTGAATCAAAACCATACATAACTTTTTAAGCCTTTGGAGTTTCAAAATTAAGATAAGATGATGGCATTGGTAAATTTTTCAATATCTGGTATATCACCAATTGTGAATCACCAGAGACTACTAATTACTAATATCCACATCTACAGCTAATTGTAAACCTATTATCAAGACTTCATACTCAGCTTGATTTTTTGTACCTATTTTATTTTTATCTATTTAAAATAAAAATTGTAATATTTTCCCTTAAAGAAAAATTAGTACCAAACTAGCTATTATTCTCTTATCTGTTTTAGATCCATCAAATATCAATTTCCAAGTTTCCACTTCGAGATAATGTATTTCGAAGGTGTCTTCTTCTTAAGGCAAATTTGGACGGTATGCTTGGAAATCAACTACTTCTTGTCCTTTAACAAATTTTGTGGGATATATTGTAACTTATATTTTGTTAATGTCAATAGCTATTTTTCTTATTTTCCCCCCTTAAAATGGGGTTTGATAGTATATATTTTGTTACATCAATTTGAGATATTACATACACTGTGCATGGTAGTATATAATGCCTTAGCTTTGCTGTTGAGAAATATAAAGTCAAACACAACTTCTCAATAGGTATGTATCTATATTCACAATCATTTAACCATCTACTTGGATAGAAAATGGATTGTTTGAAGCCCTAATTATTGTCTAGATCCACATAAACTACCTATCAATTACTCATCAGCTAATATACATAATTTAAGTGCTTCCATTTACTGTAGAATTAAGACAGGTAGATTAGTCAAGTACACCTTGATCGAATCAAAAGACTATTGATGGCATTCATACCACTGGAACTCACTACTTGACTTCAACCTTAGTAAAGGTGAAAATATTAAAAATTTTCCAGCTAAGTTCGAAATGAATCTTCTTAAGAATTTCACTTGTCCTAGAAATCTTTGCACTTCCTTTCTATTAGTGCGAGACTTAGCTTCCAGAATTGCCTTATCCTTATCTTTGTCAATTTCAATTCCTATTTTGTGAAAGAAAAAACCCAAGAAATTCCCTGTAGAAACTCCAAATACACACTTAAATGGTTTCATATTTAACTTATGCTTTCTCATCTTTTGCAAAGATTGTCTGAAATATTCTATATATTTTTCGATAGAGTATGGCTTAATAACCATATCATCGATGTATACTTTCATCAATTTTCCTACTAGGTCATGAAAAATTAAATTCATTACCATTTGATAGGTCGCACCTTTATTTTTCAATTCAAATAGCATTATAACTCATTTATAAGTATTAATAATTCCAAGACATATAAATGCAGTTTTATGTGTATTCTTTTCTGCTAGGAAAATTTGATTGTAATCAGTATGTCCACCCATAAAAGTCATTATTTCATGTTTGGTTGTTGAATTGATTAACAAATATGCTACTAGCATAAGATAGTTATCTTTTGGAGTTGTAATATTTCAATTTCGAAAATCAATGCAAACTCTTTGTTGTCATTTTTCTTTAATACTGGGATTATATTTGATATCCACTCAATATATCTGACAATTCTAATGAAATCAACTTTAAAAACCTTTCAATTTCTTCATTTATTAAAAGGATTACATCATTTTTCATTCTCCTTGCAGATTGTTTAAATTGTTTATAGTTCCCTTTAATTGAAAATCTATGTTCTACTAGAGATTTATCTAAATTAGGCATTTTCTAATAAATCCAAAAAAAAACAATCAACATACTTAAAAAGTAAATTTATAAACTTGGTTTTCATTTCATTAAGTAAATTTGAAGAAATATACATTGGATTAAAACCCTTTACATTTCCCAAGTCAACTTCATCCCTCTGATCTTATACTTTTACCTTCAAATCATCTAATTTAGCAGGAGCAACCTTTAAATATGCTAAACCTTAACTTTTACATATACCAGGACTATCATCTATTACACATTCAACCCCATTACATGATATAGGTACAACAACTTTTAATTGTTTTACAAAGGAAAAAAACTTCTAAAGGTATTTTTTACTTCTTGCATATGTTACATTCCTATAGTCTTGTTCTTCCATTGCTAATCAGTAATTTTTTGTGGTAAGCCTTTTGATTGTAATAGGCTTTTCCATTCCTTTTCACTTGTTGCAACCCTTCCATGATGTATTGCAGAATTGAGCCTCAGTCACACCAATCTTATTAGCCTACTCTTCATCTTTATTCACTTTGATAGACTCCAATCTTCCAATATTCAAATCTAATTACACATTGTTGTCAACTTTGAATGGATTATCATCTACCCATAAAATTTTCATGTCATCAACTCTCCCTTTACTTCCTTCGGTACTAGAAAATTAAAGCCTGGTGGAGTGAAGATGGCATTACTAAGGCATTGTCTGGTTGCTTTAAGACAACAATATCTTTATGTTCAACATCATATTCAAGTTCGATTGACCTAGCCATAAGTCTATTTGTTTTTTTCTTTTTTCTTTGACAATTTGTACTATGACCTCATTACTATCTTCAACACCACTGGTGAGTTTTACAGGCTGGTCAGATTTTGCCTTAAAATTTTTAAACAAAATTAATATCATATTACAGTCAGTGCCAGTAACTATATCAAACCTTATTTTTGCTTCTTGCTCCTTTGTAGGAGACTCACTAACTTTGCTCATTATTGTTTACCATTATTGTGTCATAATCATCTTTTAGCTCATCCTTCATATTAAACCAGTCTAATTCATTCACTTTGTTTTATACTGACTTATCTAACTTCTCTTACAAGGATATCCTAACATTTTAATTTTGACCTTTTGAGGCATTTTCCTTATTCTCTATTTCATTAGTTTTAGCTGTGATTTCCTTCTGCAACCTTTTTTCTCCTTTTAAAGGTTGTCTCTTACGTTTTTAATTTCTGTTTGCCTTCTTTTCCTATATTCCTCTAAGTTTTCTCTTCTCTGTCTATATGCATATGTTTCTTTTAACATGTTGATAGTTATAACAAAAGCCTTAACAGGCTTCTTGCCCCCTAGCAATCCTGCTAGTGGGGTAATATCATCTTTTTACTTGTTAGTACCAAGCTTCGATGAGCCTTAAGAATACTCACTCTCTGCTTCTATAGAGGCAAACTTTCTCTAAATTATTTTTAACTGAGTTTTTTAAGCAGGCAAATAGGCTTCTTCTAATAGGAACTTTGCATGGTCTGCAACCTTCCAATGTTTCTGAAAAGGATCATTCGGTGAAACAATCCTTTATAGTGTCATTCTTTTTCTGGCAACACCACCTCTGAGCGTACCACGGTCTCCTGGATTCATTTCAAGGCCTTTTCCTCTCCTCCATGCTTTATATTGATAAGAATGAGGAAACCTGGTCCAAATAGTTGCTTCTGTAACATCTTCATCATATAGCTTTGGGGCCCCTACTCTTGGAGGTATGGCTAGATCTCCATTGAATAAAAAAGGTCCATCACCAGGGACATAAATTTTGTTCATTATAGGGCCAGATATCCCAGGATCTAGTCTTTCATAATCAATATTTCCCCCGACGTAAATTTGCAAGTCACCATTTCCTAGGGTATTAAATATCAATTTGGCCTTCCAGTAGCAAATTTGCTTTTCCTTATTAGCTAGCACGGATTTTCCCTAATTGATTTCTTTTTCACATCTTATGCACCGAGGTTAGCTATTCTCATCTTTCACTTCACCTTTCCCTTTATCTAGGGATAGATAACATCCTTCTAATACACTTTGACCCCTCATACGATTGAAAAAGTTGGATTCTTCTTCTTTGATTGTTTTTTACTATTAAGATGATCTGGGAATATTTGTATAAAACATATTGACATCCATCTCTGGAAATAAATCAGCATAGGCGCCCATAACTTCCTTCTTTATTTTTGCATACTGCAAAAGTCCTTTTTTGTATTATATCTTGGACATGATTTTTAAATATAACACAATTATTAGTAGAATATCTAAATAAATTGTGCTATTTGCAATACGCTTTCTATTTTCTTTCATTTTCAGAAGGAATTATATGTCTCATATATAAAGTTAGGGATTTTTGATTTATTAACTCATCAAACAATTCATATGCTTTGTTGATATCAAATAAGTACTGCCTATAAGTAGTTTGTTTAGACTTTTTATTTGGGTGTGACGAAGACATGTTCACTGGTTTATCAACATTTCTCAAAGTATTACAAACCAATGGAGATTTTCCAACTATTTCTGTTACATCAATTTCGATATTACTTTCTACTTCTTGGTAATATGTATCAAGTGATTGGTTTTTGTTTTGTTAGCCTTCCAAAAGAATGACCATATACCTAGTTGCCCTCGTGGACAAATGAAATAGGTTTCTAAATTCCATACCTTCAAATTTCTTTTTAAGTTAATAATTTAACCCATCTTATACCAGTTTTACTATTTCAGTTTCAAGTATGTATGCATGATACCCATTTCTGAAATTTTTAAACCTTACTATGGACTCTTTTGCGGATTCACTAGATTTTTATTTTAATTTGACTAAATCTTCCATTGATATATCTGCCTTAGTTCTAAAGAATTATGCATGGAATTAATCTTCCATGTCTTGCCATGTATTTATTGAATTTGGTGGCAAATTAATCAGACAAATGTTGATTATTGCCTGATTCCAATATCTGTAAAGTCAATCTGTCTATGTGTCTAAGAGTTGATTGGTTTTCTTCCCTAGAGAATGGGATTAATTTTAGGATGTCATCTCATCTCTTCTAGGTAATGTAATATCATCAATCCATGGTGGAAAAGGATTCTTGAACATAAGTCTTTCAGCCCTTCAAAGTCTTTGTCCGTATATTTCCTACACTATGTCGATTATTTGTGCTCTAAGACCTTGGGGATTGTTAGGCACTTGGTTGAGACCATTTACTTATTCAATATTATTATTATTGTTATGAACCTTTGGGTTTTATTGTGGCTACACCGCCTAGAACATAGGCACTCCATTATTGGTGCCTTGTCTTTGATTATTGTTTTGATTTCTTATCTCAGATTATGGATTATAATTATGCTAATAAATTATTCCAGTGTCAAATATAGGATTATGGTATACTTATGGTGGATTTTCCTTTTTTGCAGTCTCTTGGCAGGGTTTGATATAAGAGTCTACGAATCAGAGGCTTCAATAATTTATTTCATCATGCTTATTAACTCATTAGTCTCTTTTGCATTTATATTGGATATAGACTATATCATTTGTTGTATTAGGCTTCGAATGTTTAAATTCACATGGCCACTAGTTTGACGAACTTTATAGCCATTATTTTGGTTATGCCTATAGATGTTTTGACCATTGTCTTGGTCAATTCTGGGTGCATTTTCACTTGCATCCTAGCCCGTCGAGGTCTCTCTTCCAATGTTATTATGGATTTCACCCTTTTCTTGGATGTTCTCATTTCTTCTTTGTGTTGATGCCATAACTTCAAGTTAGTTATGATGTGACATCCTTCTAGCACCAAAAACTTGTTTTCTTTGTAAGAAATTGCTTTGATGAGTGTTGAGCTGCCTTGTTGAAAACTCAGAACAAAGGGGAAGTGAGTCCTTACATTAGTTTTAGGCTTTTTTTTTTATTATGTCTGTCAATTCGAAGCAAAACAAAATTGAATAACAAAACAGATTTTATTATTCAATTCGATCTTTTCGATTACAAAATTTGAAAGGTTTACAAGAGCCTAGATGGCTTCGATTTACGCTAACTCCAAGACTAAATTATGCCTACTCCTAGATAAAACCTATGTTCGGGAAGTGTGTCGATTATCTCCTCTGCAATGATGTTCTTCTACTTTTGTAGAGCCAGTTAATTAGTAACCGTTCCTACCCGTTTCCCTCAATTGTAGACCATACAATCTAATCCAATGGCCAGCATTTGAAATTTTCTTCTAACTATTTTGTCGCCACTACCTCTCTAATTACGACATGTGCCCCACTTCTTTAATCCTGTACTCACACGTTAGCGAGTATATTGCCACGTTGATATCCCACCATCAATTTTTTAGAATCAACTAATTGTATTAACCAAATTTTATTATTTCAGATTGCTACCAATAATTAACAAGAACTAATTTAAATAACCCTTCGAATGAGTTAAATCAATTTTAGGATAAGTCATGACTAAAATTAAAAATTTTAATTTTAGCCATCGTATGATAAATTAATCAAAATAAAATCTTATTTTAGATTCTTGATTATTGATTAATTAGCCTTTTGATATGCCTAAATAATATAACATGCTTGCATATGCTATTATAGTAATTAAATTAAAGCCTTCTAACTTAAATATTATAAAATGGACAAAAACCCTCAATTTAGGCTTTTGATTTGTAATTAATCTTTTAATAGGTTTAATTAATTAAAAACCGATGTAAACAGTATAGGAATATTAATAAACTACAAACTGAACCAACTATACACGTGTATCAAAAAATGAGTTAAGCTAAGATCCAAAAAAAATGGGAAAGTTCAGAAAGATCTTTTAGAACAGTCCTTGTACAGGTTTTATGTCTAGGTATAATAAAATATCACACTCTTATATTCATTCTTTTCGGGCCAAAAAATTAACCCCCGATTTATCAAAATTAAAACCATTTATATATATCTAACCTCCAGTGGCCATCAATTTCTATTTCTCTTTTTGACCAAAATTTACTTTATCCGTTTGGGTTTTTAGATTTCCTACCAAGTTTTCAATGAAATAGTTAGGCAACTTTGGCTGCCAATATGAAAGTATCTTCCAAGTGGAGGCTTCCATAATAATAAGGCCAAAATTGCTTTGAGAAAAATGTCATAAGTCCTTGGTCAAGAAACGGTAAGAAAAGTAAATGGCAGAAAATGCCTTAGCTTTTTTATTATCAAAATTATTTACGAGTTCTTTAGAAATACGGTACAAATCAGGTCCCAGTGATCCCTAATTAATTTTTTTTTTTTCAAAACTAGTTTTCAAAAAAAAAAAAAAATTAGATTCTTGTTAACTGCTAAACCATACTCGAAGTAATAAAAAGAAAAAAAAAAACACGATGACCTTGCAACTCACGTTCAAACGGGCCTGACTCAGCCTATTGTTTACTTCGGCCGGCATCTATCGTTTATTTCTTGAAATGCACTGAGCCTTTGACGAACTCATAGACAAAGCTATGGCTCTACTTGTGTGCTTGGGTTAACTAGGGTTTAATTTTTCCCATGCATATTGACTATCTTATAATTTGAAAGGGTTCACTATTTTTGTTTACCATCATTTGTGCAAGGCAACGCCCCCTTGAATTACTAGAATTGTTTTTGAGAAGATCGCAAGACTCATTCCTTGCTAACAGAAGTAGGGATGTAATTGAAAAGAGTTGCTCAAGAATAGAGCCAAGCTCTGTTATTGTTTTAATACTTGTTTAGGGACAGATCTTTGTAAACCCACTTCGGCTTGGCCCCATTTATATTTTTATAGGATAATTAGGCTCGAGAATATATAGCTTATTTTTAAACATTTAGTCGTAATTTATATGTGATAATCCCAAATTGACCAAATATACGCTTCAAGATAGGTATTTCTTTTAATTACTTTTGTCACAGTAAAACAGATCTACAGTGAAGCAAATATTTTTGCAAAGAGTGATGTCCGATGCATAGATAATTTTGCATATCATATAGCCCCCATCTTCTGTTAGATTTGATTTTTTTTAGTTACAATGTAAAATAAGCTCTGGGGGCAAGTTCTTGAAAATTTCACCGTAACATAGTTTGCCTTTAGGGCTTGTTGGTATTAGCTTATAAATTTTATTTTATAAGTTTTTTTTTTTAAATTAGACAATATTTGGCTGTTTAGGATCTTATCTTATTTTATTTACCATTTTGGTATAAACAAATTAATAATATTAAGATGAATGTAATATTATATAATAAAAAAATAAATTAATTTATTCATTTAAAATCCGTAAAAAAAAAAAATACTTATTGAAATAAATTTCTTTGGCTCATTTTCAGAATAAAAAGTACTTGAGAAGAAGTTTACTACCATTTTTTCAATGCACAAGTGCTCAGCATATACAGAAAAAATCAAAATAGCTGGACTTAATAGATGAACAAATAAAAATCAAATAGTTTGACCAGTGTACAAGTCCTTAAGATGTGGTCACCTTTTATAAATTCACTCTTGAAAAGTCAGCACCGTTGGGCTCCTTTCCTGCTGTTTATATTCATTTCCATTTTCATAAAATAAAAAAGTCATAGATAATAAATCGGTTTCTTATTCAAGCTGTAAACCTACATTCATGGCTTAATTATGGGTAATTATCAGATTAGGGTTTCCAAGGGGAATTTGATAAAATGGATCCAATATAAGCCGTATTTGTAAGAATAATTATATTTTAATAGTTCTTACAAAAATGACCTTTTGGGGATGTGAAATATCGAAAATACCTTTTACTTTTTTTCCCTTTCCAAATTTGTTTGTTCTCTCTCTTCTCTCTCTATATATCTCTCAATTATGTTATCTTTTTACTCAAATAAATTAGAGAAGATAGTGAATAATTTCAATTGATTTGGATAAAAAGAAGAAAAATTGAGAGATATATAGAGAGAGAAGAGAGAGAGTAAACAGAACTTGGAAAGGGAAAAAGAAAAAAAAAGTAAAGGGTATTTTAGACATTTCACACTCCCAAAAAATCATTTCTGCAAGAAATATTAAAAAAATGCTATTCTTACAAATACGACTTGTATTAGAGTCATTTTATCAAATTCCCGGTTACCCACGGATACTATGTATTGCACCCCATTATAGGAGAGTAGGGATCCTATTTATTAAAAAATGTTTCAATTGGAAAACAGAAATTATTATGGAGATTTAAAAACGATAATTAATCACAAAAATTCGGGGTCTATTAAATGAAGAAAAAATAAGATATCCCATTAATTTATTATCGTCAAATTTCCTATGCTCCTTGTTCCTATCTAAAAACTTAAGTCGTTTATTTTGTCAATATACCTTATTTGTATCACTTATAATCATGTCAATAGAGACTTTACAATCATGTGGCAAATTGCTATTGTTATTTGGCTATATAAAAAGTTTCATTTAGATGGATATAAAATGTGAAAATTTTAAAACCCATTCACACTTACAAAAAAAAATCATTCTTACACATCAATAATTATGGTAACTATATTCGTCCCTATAGCAAGGTATGGCTAAGTATAGACATCTTTTGAATTTTGATTCTCTTCTGCTCTGGGTAACTCCAGAAATCTGATGATCTAACTCGTGCAAATACGAATGAAATTATATTTTTGAACACCACGGGGACAAAAAATATGCAAGATATGGCTGCCTTTGTTGGGTATAGAAGGTCAACAAAACCAATGAATTTGACAGATTCACTTCTTTTATTGAATTGCACCCGTTCGCACCCTTGTGGAACTTTTCTACATATTTTCTTTATGGTACCCTTTCTTAACAAATACTTAATTCAATCACAATTCGTATAATAGTTGTTGTTTGGCGTATGTGATATACGCGAGTATACAGCATACGCGAGATCGAACGGCCGTAGCATGCAGTGCATTACTTCTTTTTGTCTAAATCTAGAAGAGCAGCATAATCGTTTGTATTCCCAAGTTATCACTGCTATATAGAGCCACAATTTGGTATTAAATTAAATTTTAGAGAATGAAATGAGCTAGGTAGTAAATTAAATTTCACAGTAATGCTGATAAGGAAATTTAGTAGCAAGTAGAGCATCATTTATTAAAAAAAAATGGCTGTAAGCGTTAGCAAGTAGATGTAAATCTAAATATTCATGTTTTAATTATGCCCATTTGCATAGGCGGATCTACATCTGGGTAATAGGGTGATTTTCCCTAGTTTCGGGATAAGAATTAAAAATTAATTTTTTCTTATAATTAAAATTATATACATGTAAATAAAAATAAATATTTACGCACTAAATGTAAACATATACCTTTAAATAGCAGGACACATTGTGGTTGTATTGGACTAGTATTCTTTTCTAGTATATACATGGATTATTGCTTATTTGTTGGCTTTACCATCAATGACTTATATAGTTTTATATTTAATATTATTTTAAAAATTATTTAAAATATTATATAGTTATATTATATTTTTCGTATTTTAATATCATTTTATATTTTTATACTTACATTTTCTGTAAAACAATTTATATATTTTTTGTTTTAAAAATATATAAATTGATCTAATTTATTACTAATTATGATTTATCAAAATTAAACAATACTTTTTAATATCTTTATAAGATTTATAATATATTTAAAAAGATCATCTTACTTTTGATAAAATGCTTAACTTTTTATTTTGTTTTTCAATTAAAGTATATATTGGGTTACAAACTAAATTATGACATAACATTACATTTTTAATGTGTTGAAATGAGCACTAGAATAAATATAAGATTTTCACATGTTACAAACAATTTGTATTTTTTATATATATAGATTTTGCTCATCCTACAATTTATCAAATAAAATTTTCACCTGTGTTGGCATTGGAATGGAATATCGGTAGCCTCGCCTTACCTAAACTTTTCTGTAACCAAAAGAAAAAAACAAAGAGCATAAAATGTGGGAATTATGTTGACTTTTAATTTTTAAAACGTTACAACTACATTTTTTGAAGTATAATATAGTTTGTTGCGAAATTATATACCATGAGATTAATTCAATTTACGACCAAATCCAACTTCATTTCTAGCGTGGTATAGAAAGTGACTTTCTGGAAAGTTCCTCTTGAGAGGGACAACAATTTTCCCCCTCTCTCTGCATTGTTTCTATCGACATGAAGGATTTTATTTATCGACGAATTCTATAATGACAGATATTGTAATTAATAATTTTATTTCCAATATTTTTTTTCCCACACATACCTAATACAGTGGTGGAATCCAATTTTTCGGATACGGGACAGGTCCATTTGCTCTATATATAAGATCTAAAAAACATATTCGGAAGAACCGCTTAACGGAACTCATCAAAGTTTTTTCACTTTTATGCATAAAATATATCAAAACTTTGGAGGTCGAGGGACCGTTGATTCCCTTCCCCTTTTTGGTTTGCCAAATAGGTATCAAATGTGGTGCGATCTATTTATTAGCTGTTTAATTAATTAAATTTGAAAAAAAAAAAATTGGCATGTAGCATTATTAAAAGACTCGGACAGGAAAAGGACTTGCAACCAATGCAAAAGTTCCCTAAATAATTTTGAGCAAACTACTGGCATTGATAGAGCCCTAAGCATTATAATAACAATGATGTCGTGTCACCACCTAATTTTACATATTATATAGTTTTGAGAAAAATTAAAATTTATAAGGGTGGATCAAACATTGTATTCGATTGTGAAACCAAAAAGATACTCACAGATCGTTTATTCATCAATATATAACCCATTATTTATCGTTCGTGTGGACTCAGAATTTTCGGGTAGGAAATCAAATCTTATTGTTCTATATAGTGAATTTTTTTTTTCCCAAGAGGAACCGGGCTAAAATTTTGACATTTATATAGATATTTAGCGAAATTTTTGTAGGTCGAAGAGGGGACGGCCACTGATCATTAATGACGTAAGCATGTATAGAAAAAGAAAAATGGTAGAGTAATAACGCATAATATTTACAAGTAAGTCAAACTTAAGAAAGCCACTATGACATCTTTTCCAAAAATGTGAAGATGCTTATAATATGAGTTCTAATGAAAAACAGTTAAATGGGCTTGTTTAGTTTCATCTTAATAGCATAAAAATATAAATTTTTTGAGAAGATGAAAAAATATAATTTTAAGTAATATTCAAAATATTATAGGTGTGCTTGTTTGAAACGAAATAAATATATATTTTTTGTATTGACAGTGGTGTGTAATAATATAAAATAGTAAAAAGTATACTTTTCCAAAAAAGAAATATATTTAAGTATATTTTTCTACACACGTATTAATCTCTCGTTTTCTAAGTGACTTTGAAGCAAAATTAATTTTTTTTTAAATGAGTAACACTTTCACAATTTCGAGAATAAAATTTGATGAACTAGCTAAACTACCCCTTTCATTAATTACTTTTTATTTTCCAAAGACACCCATTTACTCCCAATACAAAGGTACAAATGAGGGATATTTTATTTCATACTATTTTTTTACCAAGCATTTTTATAATTTGTGTACACAATTACAAAGGTCAGTTAATAAAAAATGAAGAGAGAATTATTTTCAAGTAATATATATATATATATATATAATTGTCAATGAACCAAACAAGCCCAATATGTGAGAAAATTTTGTTAGGAAAAATCAACACTGACTGCATTAAATTATATTCGTTTACCGACAAAACATTATCTTAATTGAAATGGAATATTTTTGTGTATGAACAATATTGCATAGTCCTTAGTTTACAAACCAACCAACACTATATTCCATTGAACTTTTCCACAAATCTCAAGTATGATAATAGACCTTTTCTTTATTGGCCCCAATCTAGTCTTCTTCTTTTTAATATCTCGTGGAAAAAGTTCAGTTTTGTTACTTGATATCAGGTTATACGAGTATCCTCACATATATATATATA
>MKEJ01001290.1:0-10427 GCA_001753735.1 Embelia ribes
ATAAAATCTTTAACTTTTTCTTATTTTTTTCATTAAAATGTATATAGGGTTTCAAACTAAATTACGACATAAAATTATATTTTTGATACGTTGAAATGAACACTAAAATAAATTTAAAATTTTCACATATTGAAAATAAAATTATACTTTTTATATATATAATTTGTCTCCCCTTTTAAAATTTATGAATCCGCGTGTATTTTCTATAAGTATTGAAAATTTTTAAAAATATTATTATTTATGAGATTTAATATTAAATTTTTGAAATTTAATTTATATTTGTATAATATTAGCAATAAAAACAAATTTGCATGTATATATTCCTAATCCAACGTGCAAATATATTATCCATTTGTAGTGAATAAACTTTTTAGCTGTTTACTTGCAGCGATAAGGTTTTTAAATTTTTACAGTTTATAGCTATATTTAAAACATCAACATCAACCCTGAGTCAATTTTATTAGGTATTTCAATTGATCTATTAACAAAATATAATAATTATGTAGTCTCATGATTATTGAAAATTATATTGTCGAGCTCATCAATATAAATTGTGCCAATTTTTATAGTTATTGTCATGGCAAAGAGTCAAACTTTTTTTTTGTTATGTTGGTATGCTTTGTAATTTTTTTATTTGTAAACAAAGAGGGAGAGATAAAGTCATATACGTGGGGAGAGAATTCACGAAGAGAGAAAAAAACAATTTAGGTAATGGGAATTGGTTCTTTAAATTTGAGGAACCATTTTATTTATTTCTTATTTTAGAGAATCACAAGATAGTTTGATACGAGGATCAAAATTCACATTATCTAGCATTTGGTTCCTTATTTTAAAAAAATAATCACTTTTACATAATTTAAGGTAATAGCTTGCTTGTTCAAGTATCCTATTTTATGTCACATTAAATACTTTATATAATTAATAAGAATAATGAGTATACATGATACAATTCAAATAAATTAGCAATTAAGAACGAAGGAGAAAAAATACTTGGAATTGAGCGGAACACAAATTATGTAGAAATAATTAAAAGAGATGCTAGGCAAAAATTACCGTTACCAAACCGACCTCTTTTTAAAAAGTTTACCAAAATCTTTTGACGATGTGGCAAAAATATAGGCTGATTTATTTTTTTCAATGACGTGGCCCAATCAGAAGCTACTTTTGCCACGTCATCAAAAGAGGCTAGGCTTTGGTACCTACAAAAAAAGTCTTGTTTTAATAAAATAATTGTTGGTCCATTTGTCACATCTTTTTCCTAAGTCCTAAATTATATATTACTTTTCTTTTTTAAACATTATAATAAATAAGTATTTTATTAAAATATTTTTATTTAATATATATTTTTTTATTAATAACTACCCTTTTTCATATTTGCATAAAGAGCATATTAGTAAAAATATATACATATTTAATATTTTCAGTGTACTTATAAAAAAAATTATTAATTTAAATAAAAAGTCAATTGACTTATTTTTTGGGATTGAAAAAATATTAATTTTATAATAATTGAATAGTCAACGTTAATCTCTGTCGTAAATGTGAAGATGAGGCTTTATGTTGCTTATTTGACCACAATCTGAGAAGCAGACAACATATTATATTTTTCGAGGACTTTGACGTTAAAATTCAACGCGTTTATTTTCGTCTTTTTTTTACAAATATACAAACAAATAACACACGTTTGAGTCAAATTCAAAATTTAATTATTCATGAATATCAGCTAACATTTTTGACAACTACGTGTGAAAAAGGTTACACATGGACTTTTTCTCTTGGATCTATGAGAATATTTTGATTATAAAATAATCAATTAAATAAAAATAATTGTATACTAAGGATCCAACGATTATATCTATTTCAATCTATTCATCCGATCTATTTCAACCAATATATGTGACATGTGATACCGATGATAAATAAAATGTGGATAGCATCAACCAAAAACTATAAGTGAGACAATTATCACAACTATATATAATTCAATGAATATAAAAATTGTTTTCGTTTGCAAATCAATTAAAAACTGAAAGAGAAAAAAATAGTCCAAAAATATGATATTTTACTTTAATATAAAATAATCTATAAAAATGTTTATATTCTTTATGCCATGCAAATTATAACCAAGTCCAAAATCCTAACCCAAAATGACATTCAATTATTCTATATAATGCCCCAAAAATGGAAAAAAAAATGATTACCACTTTCAAAAAAAATTATTTAGGCCAAAAAGAATTATATGTAAAATAAAAGTGTACTACAAACTACCGCTCCCAAAACCATGGTGCAAGAGATAATAAGCAATCTGGTCCCTAGCCTGCACAGCCCCGGCCGAGATCGGACCGCCCTCCGCCATGGCCACATCGTCAAACACCTCGCACGCCATCTCTCCGTCCGCCGCTTCCCCCCGCATTTCGCATATATTATGCAATACGCAACACGCCCCTAACACGACTGGCAGGTCCTGTAATTTTGCCTCCGTCCTCTTCTGCAAACAACTCCACCTCCCTTTCAGCCTCCCAAACGCATCTTTAGCGATCTTTTGCACCGTTCCCACCTTCTCGTTGAACCCGTGTTGGGCCCACGTCAGGTTCTTGTGCACATACGGTGTGAGCACCCAGTCCGTGAGCGGGTAGCCCGAGTTCCCAACAATCCACCCGTCTCTTAGACCTCCCTTTGCCGCCCTTTGGTACAACGCCGACTTCTCTAGTATCTTATCGTCTGGCATTGACCCCGGCCATCCGATGCATATGTCAGTAAAGACCCCATCGGAGCCTACCACGCCCTGCACCGTTATCGTGTAGGACGTCTTCTGGTTCCGCTCCGTGTGCTTCTGATTGAAATAAGCCGCTACGCTAACTTTAGGCGCGATGATCGGTATGTGGGTCGTGTATATGGCCCCGATGACGTCAGGAAGTCCCGAGAGGTCACTAAAATCTTTTTTAATTCGTGGGATTTTGTCGGCTCCTGGCCATTGTAGGAATTTCGGCATTAGGACGGTTTTTATAGCGGAGCAGACTTCGAGGACAAGCTTGTGGCACGTGGAGATCCCGAGGCCGAATTTCTTGGACACAACCCTGAGCGGCTCGCCAGTCGCGAGGCGGTAGATACAGACTGCCACCCGCTGGCGAACCGGGATGGCCTGGCGGAGCATTGTGTCCTTTTTCATGACCGCTGTGTCAAGCTCATTGCAGATGAACTCAAACGTGGCCCTGCTCATCCGGAATGCCTTGACGAACTCGCTCTCTGGAGAATCCGGCTGGTTCACCGCCTCCCACCATGCATTGGACCTGTCCTTGACCCACAGCCGCCTGTGCTGACTTGTTTGACCTGGAACTGGTTCGGTTTCTTCTCGGGCCCGCTTGGCCCGGTTTTGCTCCGGTTCGGTGTGATAAAAACCGGGTTCTTGAAATTGTATATGACCCGATGACCCGGCAAGGGACTGGAAGTGGAAGCTACCGGCCGAATCGGGTGACTGTTCCGGATCGGACCCTGGTCCGGGTTCTTGGTAATTACCGTCGAAGTCGAAGTAATTGCTCATTATAGTATTGCTATTGTACTCAAATTCTTGTTCTAAATTCAGAAATTGTGGAAACTGGGTTTCGTTTTCTAATATGGGGAGTTTTCTATTTTCCTCTGTTTCAAGAAACAGGGGATGGAAATCGTTGAGGTAGTAGCTACCTTCTTGGTTTAGAAACGTGGAATCGGAAACTTGGTTAATAGACTCTTCCTCTAAATTGAGAAATTGGGGAAATTGTGTTTGGTTTTCTAACTTGGGGCGTTTGTTGTTTTCCTCCGTTTCTGAAAACAGGGGATGGTCCTGGTTTAGAAACGGGAGATGAGAGACTTCCATATAAAAAATGTGAAACCGTTGAATATAGAAATTTGGTTTAGAAATCAAAGTGCTTTTAAGAAAAGTGAGTATGAAATGATTGGAGAAAGTGGGAGCTGACTCGGGTTTTATATTTAGGGAGGGAGAGAGAGAGAGAGAGAGAGAGAAGCGCGTGGGTGTGAACACGCGGGAGAGGAGAGAGGGGGGAAGGAACACTGGGACTTTGACTTTCCCAGTGTTATATACAGACAATTCTAGTTGGTCCCAGTAGTTTTAATTTGGGCACTAGTGGTCCTGAATTTTTAAGAGAGGATGAACTTGGCCCACAGGTTTTGTGACAAAAGTGACATGTTTCTTTGATTCATATTGTAAAAATTTTAGCATGATTAAAGTAGAATATCTAGCAATATAAACGGTGGTTAAAAGATAAAATCATTTGTAAATGATGTACAAATGTAAGGATGGATCTATGAGTTTGTTAAGTGGCTACAGTCATTTCTATAATTTTTTAGTATGCTATATTTTTTATTTGAAATTTTAGCATTAAATTTTTGGTGTAATTTTTTTTTTAGTAGCTTCAGCTATCTCCATAAATTCACCATGGGTTGGCTCCAATACAAGTGAATAACGCAATATGTATTTCATTAATAATTTCACACTCATTCATAATCAGTAGGTTTTTTTAAATTATGATGCCCACATACATGTTGGCTTTTTTTTTTTCTTCTATTTGCTTCACATATTTTAACTAAAGTAACGTATGTGATCCGTTTCATAGATATATTCGGATATTAAGAACCTTAACATGCTCGAATTTAAAAAAACTAACAATTGATTTGTTTGGTTGCAGCTTTTATGTGGTAATACCAGTTCTTTCTCACACTGTGAAAGAAAGTTAGATGCATTTATCTTAATTTTTCTAGATCTTTTATGCCAACGATGAACAAGCTCAGTCATAAGCTACACAACCAAATATTGTTTAATTTTTACGAAAAAAGAAGAAATACTTGAATTTAAAAACTGCGACTAAACAATCCCCAACACAAGTGGCTGTCTCACCACTAAATCACCCATCATTAATCAACATATGGATCACATGATATGTTTTCCCCTTATTTAGAATAACTTCCAACCCATTGTAGTGGGGACCAAGTATTTTCACATATTCAAAACATAGGAAAATTTAGGTTGCAATTCATGATACGGGACCAATTAGAACTTGCATTAAACTATGGGGATCATTTATGTAATTATTCCTTCTGTTTTACGCGGTTGAGAGATGTCAAAATAGGGAAGCCTGTTTGCTCACTTTCGAACCTCGCAACGTAAATTCAATCATTCAAATTTTTTTTACACAGTATTATTATATTTTTTAAAATTATAAATTACAATAAATATTTTTTTAAATTATAAATTACAAAAATTTTGAACCGTGACTCATGCTTACGTAGTTTTTTCACTTAATTAGCTCAACACTTTTTTGTTTGTTAGTGGAAGTTTCGAAAAAAGAAATTAACACGTTTGGGAAAAAGAAAATTAAGTGGAAGGTTCGAAAAAAGGGGAGAATATAGTGACTGTACTGTACTTGTGTAATGTTCCTAAAAGTTGTTACTAATAATACTACTCGGACATACTTACTAGAAGTAATTAAAATAAAATAATTAATTATTATATAATAAAAATATTTTTTTAAAATATAAAATTTGTAATTAAAGAATTCCAATTGAGGTTAATAAAAGGTAACTTATTTTATCAGGGTTCTTTTTAAGTTTTATTGCTATAAAATGAATTATGTTTATACAGGTTGTTTTTTAGTTTAGGTTAATTGAATGGAGAAAAATAAAATATTGCCATTAAAATAAATTGATACTAATTGATAAAAATATTTGAAAGAGAATAAGAAAATTATTATTAACTTTTAAAAGTTAATCATAATTATTAATTTTGTTAATCATTAGTTTTTAAACTTCAAATAATAATTAATATCACTTGATTAGTCTTTGATAGTAAGTTCGTTTAGACTCATCATTCACAAAATGAGTGCTCTAAGAAAATTAAAATACAATGTTAATTTTGAATAGTAAAAAATAAATTAGTTACAATATTCATAAAAGACCACATAATAGGAGTAAAGAAATAAGTTCGAACATAGATGGACCACAAGAAGAATGTTGATAACAACTTCATAAGAATAATGTCAATAACATCCTGATTATTTCAAAATAAATTTAAAATTTTATACATATTACTAACTCATAATTGTATTTTTTTTAATCACGTCTCCATCTCATTAACTTAAATGTGCTTAAGAAATTAAAAAAACAATTCTAAAAACATGTAGGTACTTCTCAGATTGATCAAATGTGATGTAAAATATGTAGGTGAATAAAACCTATATTATAACAAATATTATAGTGCCATAAATAATTTGCATTTCGAAGAATTTGATTTTTTTTATATTAAAAAAAAAACTCCAACGCTTTTTTGTTTGTAAGTACTAACCACGAACAAAATAAGTTGTTACTACTTTATTAGTATTATAAAATTAAGTGGAAGGTTCGAAAAAAGGGTTGAAGAATCTGGTGACTGTACTGCACCTGTGTGTAATCTTCCTAAAAGTTGTTACCACTTTATTAGTATTATAAAATTCATCTTAATCAACTAGTAATAAATTATGAGTTTTTGGTTGCAACTTTTTACAAAATAAATTAACTTATTTCTAAATAAGAAAAAAATCAAATACATTTAGTTTAAAATTTACAGTTTATTTAGATAAAATATGCAAATAAGTTTAATTTAAAAGTTAAGTAATTATAAGCTATCCAGTTTTTAAGGAGAAAAATAAAAAATTAGACGTTAGAAACCTTAACAAAAAATAGCTCCTATGTTGGACAATAGTTTTATGTATGTAGAGAAATTGAACCTAATTATTAAACTGCACTTATCTTATATAACATCCTAAAATTAGCAATAAAACAAAAACTTATGCTTTCTTGTCCTTTTTTTTCCCCTTAATTTTTGGTGCTACTATTTTTCTTTTATTCATTTTTATAAACTTCATATAAATATTTTACTTTTTATTTTGCTTTTTCTAATCTATTTTTTTTCCCTCTTCAAAAACTTTTGTTGTATAACACTTGGGTTAATTTATTTTCTTGTTTTGAAGGCTGATTTTTCACAAATTTATATAAAGTAACATAACCTTAGTTATTTATAATCACTGATTTAAAATTTACTCATTTTATTGAAAAGTATAGAAGAGAAAATCATTTTTTTCTTTTGCATTGTATCAGTTGAAATGAATAATAAAAAATCGTAGACTTGCAATTATTGATTTTTTTCATTTTTCGTCAACAAAATGTATGACCAAAATTTGTATTTTGTTTTAGTTTCTAATTAAAAAAACAATTAATATAACTGGTGGAGAAGATAAATAGAAAAATTAAAACTTTACCAAACTGAACCAAGATATACAAAAACCATCAAAATAGTGAATAAGCTAAAATTATTGGGTAATTGGTTAGAATTATAATGATATATGTGAAGGTATTACTTTGACTTATATAACTTATAATTTTCATTCGTATAATCACAAAAATATTCGGGTAAAAAATTGCTAATCATGAGAATGTTTCTTTGCTTTCTATAGTATTTTTTTTTTTAAAATATAAGGTTTTCCATGTGATTTTTATAAGATTGAAATTCATGAAAATTATCAACTTTGAGCCATTTTTATATGGAGTACATATAATATTTTTTACCAATTATTGGGTGGGTTTTAAAGTTTGTAATGCGAGTTTTGAAACGATATGAATGAAAATTGGCTTTAAAGTGAAGTGTTTAAAGGGAATTAAGTTGAGATGTACAAGTCTTGTGGGAATTATTCTACATCGACTATACAAAAGCTTCTTATGTTGTGTATATATAATAATATATGATACTAGATATGTAATGTAATGTGACACATGTACATGAAGGTGAAAGCATCACGTGCGCATTGTCCGAGCTGAGCTCGGGGCCGGAGCCTGAGCTTGGTAGCTGGTTACGCATGACGCGTTAAACTCATGCTGTAACTTTCCTACTTCCCCATTACCCGAACTTACAAGTCATTTATTATGTCACATTACTCGGACTCGTTTGATATACAGGATTTATTTAAATTTTTGTAATTTATGTGTAACAGCATTGTAAATGAAGAATATATATATATATATATGATTTATTTAAATTTTTGTAATTTATGTGTAACAACATTGTAAATGAAGAATATATATATATATTTATTTTGTTATTTCCAATTTATTATATATTGTTATTACTATTCATAAATTTTTTTAACAACAGAAAACATTTTTATAATTCAAGAAATTAGAGATAGAAATTTGTTTAAAACCCTATGCTCAGCTCTCTATTTGATTCCATAATTCCAAATACAAAGGTGATACCAGTTTTTATAGGAGTAAACTTGTAACGGTTATTTCTTAAATTAGAAAATCATTCAAAGGCTCATTATTGTACAATAAAAAATAAATAAACACTGTAAGATAATATGGGAAATAATCTTGTAACTTCCAAGACATATTCCTTATTTCACTCCCATAACAATTATCCTAAGAGTTCTTTTAAAACATGGGAAAGCTTCTAGATCCAATTAGACTAGCGTTTCATCATTCGACCCTTCTTTGGAACAATTTTGTCGTTAAATTTTGAAATCCGAGCACCTCAACATATATCTTTCCACGATCCGGTTGAATGCCGAATAACCCTCAACGCCCTTTGACTTTGACGAATTTTTCAAGCTTTGTTACTCGTCCAAATATTTGTGCCCAAAACACACAATATTTGAAAGTGCCACATATATGGCTCTGTATAACTTCTTTACATTTTCGTCATAAAATCCATCAAATAAAATGAATTGTGTGTCCAATTTTAGTTTCGACGCAATTAAATTCATGCTCACAAGAATTTTATCATAAATAGCCTCCCAAAATGGGTCAATATAATTAATATAATTCTTGCACATTTTCCTATTGAAGGCTCATATGCAGGGATTTGCTCTCAATACAAGCATTTTTTTCATAAGATGTATCATAATTTTTTTTTATAGAATTATTGTATTTTAAGAACAAAATTACTATAAATTGGAAAATTTTTACTATAATTAATCTTAATAAAAATTAAACTAAAAATACTTGTAATAAATTATTCTTAGGTTGTAATAATTTATCCTCAAAATGTAATAATTCTTGTAAATTGCATGAAAAAACATTCTTGAAAGGATATGACTTCCCATATGTAGGCCTAATTGAGAGCCTATCCATAGGGGTGTTCAATCGGTTTAACCGAATCGGTTAGTATTGTATCGAAAAAATCGGACTATTTTTTCTTGAACCGAATATTAGTACAAACCAAACTGACATCGAACCAAAAAATTGAACAAATCGAAAATATTTAATTATAAAAACCGAACCGAACCGTTTTCATAATTTTAGAACCGAACCAGATCAATGTCCATCCAGGGTGTTCAACCAATTTAATTGGTTCTGAAACGAACCAGTTAGCATTGAACCGAATAAACTGGATTATTTTTCCTTGAACCAAATCCGAATCAAATACTAGCATAAACCGAACTGAAACCGAACTTAAAAACTGAAAAACTGATTTTTTTTAAACTTATAAACCGAATAGAATCATTACACCCAAAACCAAAACTAAACGATTTCGGTTCGATTCGAAATCCGGTTCCAATTCGATTTTGCCCACCCCTACCTCTCCATGTTATAAAAACTTGTCAGTTTCATCATCTCCCAAGTCTGTTTCTATCACTTTTTGCTTAGTAATGAAATCTTCATCTAGAATAGTAAATTTCACTTTTGGAGTAAATTTCAACATCTCAAAATAATAATTCTACATTAAATCTTGAAATCATACAACTTTTGTTAAGTGGTGATCGTTTTTTCTTCTCAAATGTTAGTCAGAGTTTTCATTTTGTGCAATATTAATCTTGAACAAAAAATTCAAGACACATATTAAGGAGAAAAAAATAGTACATAAAATATGCTATAAAAAATATAAATAAATTATTAAAACAACAAGGTAAATAGGGCTCTACCCAAAGTTATGCGCAATGAGGACGTATAAGGTTAGAGTATGGATATACATTTTTTCCCATTGCACTCGATCAGATCCGAAAGGTCCTACCTCCTCCGCCCCCCAAACAACCCGAAATCCTCTCTATTTATTAAGTATATCCAATACTCAGAAGTAAATTTTTATTTGTAAATAATTCACGTATTTATAATTATATATTTTTTTTGTCCACAAATAATAAGCTCGATATGACCAACATATAATTTTAGATAGAAATTAAAAAATAAAATTTTTAAATTTAACGAATGGCTCGGGCATGGGTTATCCATCCCTAAGAGCACTTGCAGCAGATTATGTAAAAGGTATATTTTATCTATTTTAGATAACCAGTTTAGATATTCTGTAAAAACTGTGCTTGCAGCAGATTATCTATTCTGGTTATCTAAAATAGATGGTTATCTATAATAGATAACCATTCATTATCTCTCATCTAAATTTAACTATC
>MKEJ01001293.1:0-13662 GCA_001753735.1 Embelia ribes
GATCGATAAAACGAGGGGAAAGTTTCCATTTCTTCCCGAAATGCATAATTCCTTTCTTAGGAAAAACTTTCAGGAATATATGATTCCCAACCTTGAATTCCAAAGGTCGCCTTTGATTATCTGCATAACTCTTATGCCTACTCCGCGCTGTCTCCAAGAATTGTTTTATATGTTGCACATTTTGGGTCTTTTCCTGAACTAAATCCGGCACCAATAATGCACTAACACCGAGTTCTGCTCAACATATAGGAAAGTGACAAGGTCTCCCGTATAAGGCTTCAAAAGGATCCATCTCGATAGTCACATAATAACTATTGTTATAAGTGAACTATATCAAACTAAGGTAATTCTCCCTATGTCCTATGAAATCAAGGATGCATGCCTAGAATATGTCATTGAGACTGAATAGTAAGCTCCAATTGTCTGTCTATTTGCGGATGGAAAGCCATACTCAACGAAAGTTTTGACCCAAAGATTCTTAAAGACTCGACCAATAACATGAAATGAAATGGGAATCTCGATCCGAAACAATCAATACCAGAACCTTGTGCAAACGAACAATTTCATCGATGTATAACCGACAGAGTCTTTCAACTGAATCAGTCCTACAAATTAGAAGAAAATATGCAGATTTCATCAAACGATCCATGATAACCCATATAGAGTCATTGCATCTTCTCGACTTTGGCAAACCCACAACAAAGTCCATTGTTATTCATTCCCATTTTCACTCAGGAACTGGTAATGCTTGAAGCAATCCCCCTAGACGCTTGTGCTTGGATTTTACTTGTTGACAAATAAGGCATCACACTACAAATTTAGCCATATCTTTCTTCATATCGGGCACCAGAATTGACGTAAAACGTCATAATACATTTTTGTACTATCGAGGTGCACAGCCAAATGAGAATGATGAGATTCTGGTAGAACCTTATTACGAATAGAATTGGGCATGAATAGGCTATTTTAAAATCATAAACCTCCATCCTCCAAAGGAGTCCATCTATCAAGGCTATAGTCACGATGGACACGAACTCGATAGGCATTCAATTCATCATCAACCATTGTGCCTCGATCACACGTGTAATTAAGGTAGGTTGAGCTACAATAACGAACAAGGTAGCTTGTCCCTCTGCCTCCATGCATTCTAACCCGAACTCATTCGATACTCGGAGTATCTCCCACTCATCTACTGCAAGGCTAGCAATAGTACATCGAATCTTGTAAATCAATACATTTGTAATGACATTTGCCTTACTAGGATGATATTCGAGATCGAAATTATACTGCTCGAGATACTCCATCCACATCCTTTGCCTCATGTTCAAGTCCTGTTGAGTGAATATGTATTTCAAGGACTTGTGATCTGAATATACCTCAAATTTCTCCCCATAAATATAGTATTGCCAACACTTCAATACGAACACTACGGCCCCAAACTCTAAGTCACGTGTCAAGTAAATCTGCTTATGAATCCTTAACTACCTTGAAGCATCAGCAACAACTTTCCTGATCTACATTAATACACAACCCAGACCCTCCTTAGATGCATCACAATATATTAAATATCTGAGTCCCCACTCTGGAATAATCAGAATTGGAGCCGAGGTTAATAACTCCTTTAAACGGAAAAATGATTCCTTACATTTAGGACTCCGTTCAAATTTGACACCCTTTTGAGTGAGATTTATCAAAGGAGCAGCTAAAGAGAAATTATGCACAAAACGACGATAGTAGCCTGCAAAGCCTAAGAAACTCTGAATCTCGAAAACAGACTTCAGCCATTCCCGATTGGTAACAGCCTCAATCTTAGAAGGATCCACTGAAATATCACCTTTCGATATGACATGACCAAGAAAACGAACTTCCCGTTGCCAGAATTCACACTTAGAAAACTTGGCATAAAGCTTATGTTCTCGAAGCATTGACAATACGATGTGAAGATGTTCACGATGCCCCTCCTCCAATGACGAATAGACAAGTATGTCATAGATGAACACCACTACGAAACGATTAATATATTGATAGAAGACACGATTCATTAGGTCCATAAATGCCACATGGGCATTAGTGAGACTGAAGGGCATTACGAGAAACTCAAAGTGCCCATAATGAGTACAAAAAATTGCCTTCTCAATATTTGCCTCCCGAATTCTGAGAAAATGATACCCCGAACATAAATTAATCTTAGGGGAAAATCTCGACCCCAAAATTGATTGAAAAGGTCATCAATCCTTGGCAAGAGACGCTTGTTCTTGATAGTTGCCTGATTCAAATTTCAGCAATCAATGCAGATTTACATTGACCCGTCCTTCTTTGGTACAAATAATGTCAGACCTCTCCATGGAGAAAAACTTGGCCTAACGAATCCCTTCGACTTCAAGTCTTTGAATTATACCTACAACTCCTCCATCTCTTTCGACACCAAACGATATAGTACTATTGAAATAGGATTAGCACCAGGAATTAGATCAAAGTTAAACTCCATCCCACTCCACCTCTCGCAAAGGAAGGAGTCCACTAAGATCATTTGGGAACATTTCAAAAACTTCGCAAATGACAAGGGGGTACTCTACCTCCAAATGAAATTTCTCAGAAAAAAAAAATAGCCAACATAAAGGATATACTAGATCGAGTATGATAAGTATAGGGAAATTCAATAGAATTTAGCCGTTGATATATAACCGAAATACCCTTCGAAGTTTTCATAGTGACTCACCTACTCTCACAATCAAATATAGCATGATAGTGTGATAAAAAGTCTATACCGATTTTAACATCGAATCTCTACATATTGAAAATAATGAAATCATATTCGAAGATATAATCTGCGATAGATAACTCGCATCCCCAGGAGTATCAATGAAAATGGGCTATTCCAAATGAGCAATAGGAAGATCTAGCATTCTAACAAATTTAGATCTAATAAAAGGACGAGATGCGCCCATGTTAAATAATACATAAGCCCAAGTATAGAGCAATAGTAAAATATCTATTACAATTAAAGGCTCAGCTACCTCCGGTACCTGAAACATGGTATAAACATGAGTCTGTGAAGACTGGCCCCGTTGGAATCCCCCACGAGTAGTACTGCCCTGACAACCTCCACGAATTGAACTGATGCCCTGACGATTAGACGACGAAGGAACAATATGAGATGGCCACAGAATTGCCTCCGAAGATGAATATTGTTGTTGGTTATGAGTGCCAATTGGAGCAGGAAAGCTCTTTGGATATCTCATCTTCACATGGTGCTTATTGCCGCACCCGCGACAAAAAGCCTGTGGGCATAATGCCTGAACATGTCCCTCAATACCACAAAGGCTACATATAGGGGAATGGGTACAATCACGAGCCAGATGGCCCTGAAGACTACAATTGTAGCACCTGCTACCCCGAAAGTAGGCCCCGAAGCCAAATTATGACCCGACTACAGTCTTTCGTAGAAGATGAAGAAGAAAAGACCTCTGATTCTTCTTCTTCTTACCACTACTGTTACTTCTCCTAACACTTCCACTCAAACTTCCTTAGATAGGATCCTCGAACCCTGCCCCGATACTAGCACTTATTGTGCCCCCGAAGACTGCCCCAAAGACCAAATAGGATGGGAAAAATCCTTGTGTTGTTGCTTGTTGATAAGGCTATACTCTACCTCCACAGTCGTGTCTACACAACACTTATAGGTCCCGTGCAAACCCATCATAACGTGAGTTTGGATAGAGGGTCGCAACCCATTCTTGAATTGGTAGCACTTCAACTTCTCCATTGCCACTAACTCCAGTACGTATCTCAAAAGCTCGGTGAAAAGAATTCGGTAATCTTGAACATTCGAGTTTCCTTGCAACAAGTTCTTGAGCTCTTCCCTCTTCCGTTCTCGCAACATATCGGGAAAGAATTCATTGAGGAATAGTTCACAAAAGGCAGCCTAAGTGCTACCCTTGAATCCTCCAACATCCTCTTGGCTCTTCAACCAACAAGCTGCTTTTCCCCGACGATAGAATGGCACAGTGCCATCCTTAGATCATCATTGACCATTTGAAGAGACTTGAAGATTTTTTATACGTCGGTGATCCACTCCTCTGCCAATATCGATTATCCTTCACCCTTATAGGTAGGAGGATCCATCATGCTAAACTGCCTTTGAGCTAATGAAGTAAGTGTCTCCCTTCCCTCCCTCGGGTTCCATGCCATCCTCATGAAGACTTCCTCCAATGCCCAAATTAAGTTAGAAGATTCCAAAAATTGGAAGCCTCCTACATTTCTATACCCAGGAGGTGGTGCGAAATTTGATTGAGCTTTTTCACCCACTTCCAGTTGAGGGCGAGTACGAGGCATAATTTGGGTTTGAGGTCCAAAAACCTTTCTCCCCAATACCTCCATACTCTCCTCGTCCGACGTCTCCTTAAGGCACATAATGTTCTCTTTATCTCCGACTTCCACTATTGTGTGAGCACGAGTATGCATGGGACGCGTTTCGTCCTTATTAGGAACATTGATCCTTCTCCCACGATCCCTAGTTCCTCCACAATTTCCTTGACCTCCTCAATGACCTCTTTCCCAAGCCATCATCTTCACATGTCAACGAAGAAACCACAAAAGAAGTAAGCCATATTTACATACGAAAAGGATGGAAGAATGCAATGTATTTAGCTCATGACTTATTATGCAATTAAGCATGCAACAAGTAAATACTATGAAAATACTACAACTTGCTTAGTCACTCACGATCCGACTCTAAACCCTACCCGCAAGCCACCAAAATTTATAGAATCTGGTTAGCTCTAATACCAACCTGTCACATTCCAAATTTTTTCATAAAACCCGCGGTCGTGAGATTGTGGTGACAAATAAAATAAGGTAACCGAAATCATAAATCAATGATAATGAATATGAAAATAGGAACAATAGTCCATTCATATTCCCATGATCTCTATACACAACAAAGTCTTATAGATGTACATATAGTCAAAAATAATAACTACAACACCTATAGTGAAAACTGTCGTCCATCCCCAATCTACAAATACATAATGGCAACAAAATAAAAAGTAGAAAGACTAGTGCCAAAACTACACAAAAGAAAACTCAAGCTAAATGCTTGATAAAATAAGTGTACATATACAACTTTGCTACAACATCCAAAAACAAGATATACATGTACATACTAGTCTATGATTACACATAATCTTCATGCTTTTTAGATTCCACGAATGGCTATGCCTTTATTCTATGATAGGTATGCCTATATAACCCCCAAAACTACGAAAAATGCCACAAATAGAACAACTATGTTGTCTTATGTAATTTATTGCGAAAGGTCCACGAATATTACAAATGCCTCTGACTACTATTCAACGACTACAAATCATGATATAATGAGTATAATCATATAATGATGCCATGATAATAATGTTAATTATACATTATTATTTCTATGAAATGCCACAAATCATGATAAAATGAATGAAATCATATACCAATGCCACGATAATTACTACAATAAGAATTATGATATTATTGGATAACAATATTTCAAATACCACGAAAAGTTATAAGACAATATTATGATATATAATTGTGCAATTCAATGCTACAATATACTACGAACATAATTCACCGTAATCAATTCATAATATTATCTATGAATATAGTCCTATAAAAATATGCATGGATATAAACCGATACATCCACACTCTCGATATATAATTGTTATTCGCAATCTACCCATACCTACGAAGCCTCCTAAAAACCACCAAACGAATTTTTTTAGTTTTTCCCAAAAGCCCTCCTGTTGTTGTGCCTCAAGATTGATCTAGCTATGGCCCTCAAAATGACACCAACCTAGCTAAGAACAATACCTATTAGATGTAAGGAGAATTTTTATAAACTTTATTTTCTCGGATCCAAAAGGATACAGGAAACAAGAAAATAAAATGAACGCAAGAGAGGACTAAACTTGTATCAAAACATACCTAGACTCAAAAAATCTACTTTTTATCTATGGACCAACACTTGAGATTGATGGTTTATTGATGAGAAGATTTGAAGCTTAAACAACCCACACACTCTCTCTCCTCCTTTCTAATTTCGGAAATGAGAAAAGAAGAAGTAGAAAATGTGTTAAAAACCAAAAAGTAATAGGGCCCACGGCCTTTTTCATGCTAGTTGGATATAACGGTATACAGGGTTAGTGTACCGGTACATAACTATGTGTGCTAGCTTCCAATGAGTTCTGAACCAAAATTGAAAGTCTGTTTACCAGTACTTAACCACTGGATACTGGTACTTTTTGTGTACCGGTACTCAGACCCAGAACAAAATTTCAACACAGAAACCTCTATGAATGGATTCCCATGACCTCAATAAATACCCCACGACTACGAGATGGATGCTACACCACGACAACAAATCATAGTCCCCGACTATGATATACATATGCAACTATGAATGACATATGACAACTACAAATGTAACGACATAACGACTACAATTGCAACGACGAATATTAATAATATCGTTACACATAATTTACAATATTAATTAATTGAGAAAAATTTATACAAATTTTCAGGACGTTACAATAAACATGTAAATGCTCATGTATAATAATGAGTGCATGTTACCCACAAATGATACGACCAAGACTATGACCACAACTATGACTAAAAGTGGGACTAGTATCTCTACGGGTTCTCGAAAATGCTAATGTCCACCATTGAGTGCAATGTGACTTAGCCTTCATTGATCTGCTACTGAGTATGACATAACTAATGGATGTATCCTAGATCTGGTTTCCCACTTTTCACGGTAAAATTATATAACCTCATTACTTTCTATGAATTTTTATAAATTCGATACTATGTGTCCTTAAAAGAAATAAAAAATTACTCAATTTCCTATGTATGTCAATGCCACAATATAATGCCACGAAACAATGAATTCATGATATTCATGCCTTTTGGATTCCATGAATGCTTATGCTTTATTTCTGCGCTAAGAATGCCTTTATATCCTCTGAAAACTATGAAAAATCCATGAATAGAACAACTATGTTATTCTATATATTTTATCATGAAAGGTCCACGAATATCAAGAATGCCTACGATCATGATATGAAGAGGGTAATTTATATAATTATGCTATGAAAGATGCCACGATAATAATGTTAATGATACATTATTCATTCAACGAAGATGCTACGAATGCCATGATATCATGAATGAAATTATATATTAATTTCCACGATAATTTACCACATTTATATATTATAATATTATTGGGAAACAATATATCAAAAGACACGATAATTATCTACGATCACATTATATGCTATTATTGGAAAATAATACATATAAATGCCACGATATTTATACGACAATATTATGGTATATAATTGTGCAATTTAACGCTACAATCCACTACAAGAATATTTCATTCATAATAATTCATAATATTTTTTACAAATCATAAACTATGAAAATAGGTATGGATATATACCGACACACCCACACTTTTGATATATAAATTTCTATTCGCAATATATTAGTAAATACGAAACATTCTAAAGTCCCCGAATGAGTTTAGTAGGTTTCCCCCCAAAAGCCCTCTTCTTGTACTTCGGGATTGATCTATCTACTAGCCTCCGATGATCCCAAACCTAGATATAAAAATGACCCACGAGTAATAAAGAAGAAGATAGATCACTTTATTTTCATGAGTCATATTGACACCAAAACGAGGCAAAATCAACAAAATAAAATTTAGAAAAACTTACATCAAAACAATCATGCCGAGATGAGGAGTCCAAATATCAAGTTTCGGGCATCTAAGAGTGAGTGGAATGAGATGATTGAGCTCCAAAATATTGAAAATCACTCTCCCTCTCTCTTTGTGTGGCATTAAAATAGAAATTGGGAAGAAGTGTAAGAGTCAAAACTTTTTAATCCGAAGTTGACCGGTTGGATCAATCGAACTGTACTTTTGGATTGATCTAAAGCTTCTGGATTGATCAAAGTCACTGGAATTTTGGGTCCAAATCCCTCGGGCCAAAAACTTCCAAAATGACCCATAATCATTAATAGACACTAATGGAAGTATCAAACAACTTTCATAATGGCATTTGAGTTCCTGAAACTTGATATACGTGACTTTATGCGATTACCGACGAATCCCAATGAAACCCCCGAAACAACAACCGAAACTACTATAAATGGATTCCTACAAACTCAAGATATACCCCACGACTATGAGAAAGATGCTACACTACAATGCATCCCTACGAAAAAGAATTATAGTCCTCGACTATGATATGTATGTGTAACAACAAAATGCATACAATATCTACGAATGCAACGAACATCGACTACTAATGTAATGATGAGTATAAATAATATCATTAAGGGTAATTAAAATGTTATTTAATTGCAAAAAAATTTATACAGATTTCTGAGACATTACATCCTCCCCTTATTTTGAAATTTCGTCCCCAAACTTAGTATATAGTACGAAAAGAATAAAAACGACCATAATCCACAAACAAATTTGAATATTTAGTACGCATTTCCTCCTCCCACTCCTAAGTTGCCTCCTCACTATTATGATACTTCCAAAGTACTTTTACCAACCGAATGCTATGACAACGAAATACTTGTTCCTTCGAATCCAAGATTAGAATAGATAGAAGCTTATAAGACACCTCTTCTTCCATGTGTAGATCATCGAAATCAAGAATGTGTGAGGGATCCCGTAAATATTTCCAAAGCATAGAAACATGAAATACGGAGTAAACACTCTAAAGATGTGGTGGCAAGTCCAAATGATATGCCACTTCTCTGACTTTATCGAGAATTAAAAATGGACCGATGAAGAGAGGGAAAAGTTTTTCTTTCTTCCGGAAACACATAATTCCTTTTTTAGTAGAAATTTTCAATAATACATGATCCCCAACCTCGAATTCCAAAGGCCGTCTCCGAATATCCGCATAATTCTTATGTTAGCTCCACGCTATTTCTAAGCGTTGTTTTATCTATTGCACATTCTGGATCATTTCTCGAACCAAGTCCGACTCCAACAACGCACTATCACCAACTTCTACTTAAGAGATAGGAGAGCGACAAGGTCTCCTATACAAGGTCTCAAAAGGAGTCGTTTCGATATTTGCATAATAACTATTGTGATAAGCAAATTTGATCAAGCTAAAGTAATTCTCCCAATGCCCACCGAAATCAATGACGTATGTTCGAAGCTTGTCCTTGAGATTCTAAATAGTATGCCCCGATTATCCATCTATTTGCGAATGAAAAACCATAATCAGTGAAAGTTTTATCCCCAAAAATTCTTGGAGAACCGACCAATTATACGAAATAAAACAGGAATCTTAATCCGAAACAATCGATACTAGAACCCCGTATAATCGAATGATTTCATCGATGTATAACCGATAGATTCTTTTAAATAAATTAGTAGCACAAATCAGAAGAAAATGTGCAGATTTCGTCAAACTATCCACAATAGCCCATATATCATCATTTCCTCGCCTCGACTTTGGCAAACCCACAATGAAGTCCATTGTTATCCGTTCTACTTCCACTCAGAAATCAGCAATGGTTGAAGCAATCTCCCTAGTCACTTGTGCTCAACTTTTACTTGTTAACAAATAAGACATCGCGCTACGAATTCAACCACATCTTTCTTCATACCGAGCCACTAGAATTGATGTGAAATGTCACTCTACATTTTTGTACCATTGGGGTGCACAGCTAAATGAGAATGATGGTATTCTTGTAAAACCTCATCACGAATAGAATTGGGAACGAATGGGCGATTTTGAAATCTTAAACCTCCATCCTCTGAAATAATCCATCTATTAAGGCCATTGTCATTATGGAAACGAACTCGATAGGCATTCGATTCATCATCAATATGTTGTGCCTCAATCACACGTATAATTAAGGTGGGTTGATCTATAATAGCGAACAAGGTAGCTTGACCCTCCACTTCCACGCATTCCAACCCTAACTTATTCAATATTCGAAGCATTTCCCATTCATCTACTGCAAGGCAAGTAATAGTACACTAGTCATGTGATTCAATGCATCCGCTATGACATTTGTCTTACCGGGATGATATTCGAGCTTAAAGTTATACTGCTCGAGATACTCTATCCACCTCCTTTTCCTCATGTTCAAGTCCCATTTAATGAATACGTATTTCAAGGACTTTTGATATGAATATACCTCAAATTTCTCCCCATAAAAATAGTATCGCCAACACTTCAATGCGAACACTAGGTGCCAAGATCTAAGTCTTTTATCGGGTAATTGTGCTCATAAATCTTTAACTGTCTTAAAGCATAAGCAACTACTTTCCCAATCTGCATTAATACACAACCTAGGTCCTCCTTAGATGCATCACGGTATATTGAATATCCAAGTCTCCGCTAAGGAATAATTACAATTGGAGCCAAGGTTAGTAACTCCTTCAAACAGAGGCACAATTCCTCACATTTAGGACTCAATTCAAACTTGACACCCTTTCAAGTGAGCTTTGTCAAAAGAACAGCTAAATGAGAGAAATTTTGCATGAAACGACAATAGTAAACAGCAAGGCCTAAAAAGTTATGAATTTCGAAAATAGATTTTGGCCTTTCCCAGTTGGTAACAGCCTCAATCATGGAAGAATCCATTGAAATACCACCCTCCGATACACTATGACCTAGGAACGAACTTTCTGTAGCTAGAATTCACACTTAGAAAACTTGGCATAAAGTCTATATTCTTGAAGCATCGACAATACAATACGAAGTTGTTCATGATGTGCCTCCTCCGAAGGTGAATAGACAAGTATGTCGTCGATAAACACTACTATAAAATGATCAAGATATTGATAGAAGACACGATTCATTAGGTCCATAAATGTAGCGGGGGCATTAGTGAGAACGAAGGGCATCATGAGAAACTCAAAATGCCCATAACGAGTATAAAAAGTTGTCTTCTCAATGTCTGCCTCTCGAACTCTTAGCCAATGATACCCCAAATGTAAATTGATCTTGGATAAAAATCTCGAATCCCGAAGTTGATCAAAAAGGTCATCAATCCTAGGGAACGGATACTTGTTCTTGACAGTTGCCCAATTCAACTTTCGATAATTAATGCACATCCGCATTGGCTGGTTCTTCTTTGGTACAAACAATGCTGGAGCACCCCATGGTGAAGAACTCGGCTTGATAAAGCCCTTTAACTTCAATTTATCAATTTGTACCCACAATTCTTCCATTTCCTTTGGTGCCAAATGGCACGGTGCCATTAAAATAGGCTTAGTACCAGGAATTAGCTCAATCTTGAACTCTACCTCTCGCAATGGTGGAATACTACAAAGATCTTCTGGAAACACATCCAGAAAGTTGCGAACGACAAAGGGATACTCTTCCTTTGAACTCATTTCCTCCGGAAAAGAAAGACTAGACAACATAAATGATAGACTACTTCGAGTACGATATAGGGAAATTCAATAGAATTTGGCTCTTGATATACAACAAAAATACCCTCCAAAGTTTTCATAGTAACTCGCCTATGCTTGCAATCAAATATAGGATGATAGTGTGATAACATGTATATACCGATTATAACATCGAATCCTGACATATCGAAAACAACAAAA
Organism: Embelia ribes; assembly: GCA_001753735.1. Classification (NCBI taxonomy): domain Eukaryota; kingdom Viridiplantae; phylum Streptophyta; class Magnoliopsida; order Ericales; family Primulaceae; genus Embelia; species Embelia ribes. The sequence goes on from MKEJ01001293.1 coordinate 11,659, forward strand.
TCATATTCGAAGATATGATATGCAATGGATAACTCGCACCCTCGACATATATTATCTATAAATATAATATCTCCCTCTGGAGTATCAACAAAAATGGGCTCCTCCAAATAAGTAACAGGAAGGATCTAAAATTCTAACAAATCTAGATGCAATAAAAGAACGAGATGCAGCCGTGTCAAATAATGCATGAGCCAAGTAGATAGAAAAGGTAACATACCTCGACCAACCAAAGGCTCTGCTACCTTCAGTGCCTGAGGTATGGCATAAGCATGTGTTTGGAAAGACTGGCCCCACTAGAATCTGCCACCATTAGTGCTACCCTAATAACCTTCATGAGATGAACTAATAACCTAACGATAAGATGACGAAAGAATGGTATGAGATGACAATTGAGCTACCCCCGAATGCTAGCCATAAGTGCCAACTAGAGTAGGAAAGCTTTCCGGACATCCCGTTTGCATATGGACTTTATAACCGCATCCGCGACAAAAGGCCTGTGGGCATAATGCCTGAACATGTCCCTCAATACCACAAAGGTGACATGCATGGAAATGGGTGTAATTACGAGCCAGATGGTCCTGACGGCCACAATTGTAGTACCCGATACCCGAACAATAGGCCCCGAAGCCGAAATATGACCCGACTGAGGTCTCCCCCGAGAAGATGAAGAAGAAAAGACTTCTAGATTCCTTTTCGTCTTACTACTATTTCTACTCCCCCTAACATTTAGACTCAAACTACTCCAATAAGGTTTCCTGAACCCTGCCCTGATACTTGCACCGACGACGATCCCAAAGACTGTCCTGATGATTGAATAGGACGTGAAACATCCTTGCATTGCTGCTATACTCGACCTTCAAGACGTATCCACAAAATGATTATAGGTCTTGTGCAAGCCTACAATAACATGTGTTTGAATAGAGGGTCGCAACCCATTCTTGAATTGTCAGTACTTCGACTTCTCCGTCACCACTAGCTCAGGTGCGTATCTAGAAAGCTTAGTGAAGAGAATTTTATATTCTTAAACACACGAGTTCTTTTGCACAAAGTTATTGGACTCTTATCTCTGTCGTTCCCACAATATCTCGGGAAAGAACTCCTCGAGGAATAGTTTACGAAAAGCCACCCAAGTGCTACCCTCGAATCCGTCAACATCCTCTTGACTCTTCCATTAACGAACCGCTTTACCACGAAGATAGAATGGTGTGGTCACCATCCTTAAGTTATCATCGACCATTTAAAGAGACTTAAAAATTCTCTTCACATCGGTGATCCACTCCTCCGCCAATATCGATTCGCCTTCACCCCTATAGGTAGGAGGATCCATTATGCAAAACTGCTTTTGAGCCAATTAACCACATGTCTCCCCGCTCTCCTTGGGGTTTTATGCTATCCTCATGAAGACTTCCTCCAATACCTAAATCAAATTGGAAAATTCATGAGATTGGAAGCCTCCCATATTTTCGTACCCGGGTGGTGGAGCGAAATTTGCTTTAGCATTTTTGCACACTTCCGGTTGAGGGCGAGTACGAGGTGGAATTTGGGTTTGAGGTTTGGAAGTCTCTCCTTCAGGTACCTCCATACTCTCTTCATCCAAAATCTCCTCAAGACTCAGAATATTCTCTTCATCTCCCACCTCTACCATAGTGTGAGCACGAGTACACATGGGACTCGTCTTGTCCACATTGGGAATATTAGTCTTTCCTCTATGATCCTTAACTCCTCCATGATTTCTCGACCTCCTCTACGACCTCTTCCTCAAGCCATCATCTTAACATGACAATGAAGAAACAACAAAAGAAATAAGCCACAATTGTATACTGGAAGAATGGAAGATTGCAATGTATTTAACTTATGACTTATTATACATAAAGTATGTAATGAGTAAACACCATAAAAATACTACGACTTGCTTACTCACTCACGATCCGACTCTAGACCCTACCCGCAAGTCACCAAGGTTTATATAACCCGGTTAGCTCTGATATCAACTTGTCATGCCCC
>MKEJ01001297.1:0-12547 GCA_001753735.1 Embelia ribes
AATATTTTAAATTTAAAACCCGGTTAAAGTATTTAACTTCAAAAATCCCTTTGATATACTCATTTTATTTCTAAAATACATTTATATGCTTATTATAATTCCCAAAAAAAAAATTATACTTACATTATCTTAATTTTCCAGAATAAAAAATATCAGTTTTAATAAATTTCTGGATATACATTATTTATATATATTTTTCCAAAAAAAGAGTTATTTAAGTAGCCCTTGTTTTTAAAATGTGAGAGATATTGGTCCCACCTTTTAGTCTTTGTGTCATGGCGGGGTGTGTTGGCGAGTGTAGTCGTGTTGATATCCGTGTGTTGGCATGGCATCACATTGCATTCATCCCTATATTGTACATTCATGTTTACACTTTTAAGACACCACATAGCATTACCCTTATCGTGTTATTTAGTAGGCTAATTTTGTTATTTAGTAAGCTAACTCGTACATTTTTATTTATTTTTTTTGTATATTTTTGCTCATACTGTGTTGTAGGTACGGAGGTGGGCGATAGGCATGATTGAAGTGCTTGGATGCCTTGTTGTATATACTTTTGAAGTTAGAGATTATAGCTTTATTTTGCGTTGTAACTTCTTATTTGTGGATGTATTTTATATTAGGCTTTTGTGTAGTTGTTGTATTTATTGGCCCAATGTAGTAGCATGTTGTATTTCCTTTTGTTGTAGCCCGAGTAATGTATTTTAATATTTGGGCTAGAACAAAAATGTAATATGTATTAACAAAGGGTTTAGACGGGTTGTAATTTTATATATTGATCAAGCATGTAGCTTATTTTGTTGTTGAAAACAGGTTGTTTATGTTTATTGATATCTATTATATAAACTGAGGCTATAGTATACTTCTTTTATATGTGCTCTGATGTGAATGTTGTAGGTGAAATATGACGAGTTTTGGCGATACAACATTGTTTTCCTTATCTTATCTTTTCTTTAAAAAGTACATTTTTCTTTTCCTTTTTTTTAAAAAGGGAAAACAGTTCGCGTCCCCCGGTCTCGAGGATTCGGGGCATGATAGAGTAACCCTTGAAAGGCCTTCTGAAGAAGATTGTTGATTAGGGTTAAACCAACCATTTTATGTCTCTACACTAATGAAGATTACAAAAATACCCTTAATGAGATATTTTCTAATCAGATTCGGAATAATAAAAGAGAAACAAGATTAGGGTTGGCATAACCCTTTTATGTTTTTACATTAATTAAGATAAAAAAATACCCTTAATGATTCCTAATCAAATTCGGAATAAAATAATAATAGAAATTGAGTGTTGCACTTTAATTCCCGCAGTTGACTAGTCAATAGTACTGCACTGCTTCATGAGAAAATTCATAACTTGCTTTACAAAACACAAAATTGAGCGTTGTTTGAACCGTTGGAAACATAATTCAATGACCTTTCAACTATACCCAATTTGATAGCAAAACCTACTCCCAATCTTTTTATAAATTTATCAAAATTCAGGTCTTCAGTTCATGAAACTCTTTCAACGAACGAGTGATCAAATCGTTCATTTAGTACTTCGTAAAACTCATTTCTTGACACTTCAAAACTCAAACCATCGTCCAAACATAGTATTTGATATCATATTCCATGAGAATTTACTTTTGTTCTTAAATTATCACATTTAGCATCATAAACCTGCAATTAATATAAAAATATACAATACCAAAATATAATGATTTTATATGCTAATTCGCTATATAAATAACCTAAAAGCTCAATTATATACTCTTTATTTATACACTTTTATCGTGCCTTGAAATCCCGGATGACCTGGGGATGCAAGCCTATTCCCTTTTTGAAGAAAAGAAAACGAAAAGTATATAATTTGAAAAAAATAAAATAAAATGGATATCGTCTATAATACTTCTTCACTTCCTCATTCTATAGCATTATTTAACATCAGAGTGCGCGGAAAAGAAATCTACACTACAAGCTACATATGGCCTTTATATTGAATCAAAATATTTACTTAGCTAGCATATGGCTTGTATATCAACGCAAGTAAACTCCATATTTATAATATAATAAAATAAGTTGCAGGCTTAAATCAACTCTATAATATATTACAACATGTTCTTACCTAATACATCTCTAGCCACTTAAGGTAACAACATGAAATAATAAAAAATAAATGTCTATATATCACTATATTATGCCTCGAAAATAATATATCATGGTAGAGGCTTCAACACAAAATGGTTATATCTCTAATAGCTCTAAAAAGGTATATACAACGTTTGTGAATGACCTCAACGATGTCCATCTCCCATTTTCGTACCTATAACACAGTTATGATATAATATGGAAAAGGAAAGTATGCGAGTTAGATTACTAAATAATACGATAAACGAGATGATATGCGATGCCAATATGTATAAATGAGACATATTATAGTGTATTCAATACAATGTTTGTACAATGCAACTCGACACCACCCGACACCGACACCAATACTATGCAACAAAGACAACGGAACTAATGTATCAACACCGTCTATAATCCACCCTCCTTGCAGGACACAATTATGGACTATAAATCAACACCAACACCAATACGACACAACGCATAAAGGTTGGAACTAGTATCTCAACACACTCTATAATACGCCCACCTCGCGGGACGTCATTATAGATAAAAATCCCTAATCAGATTTTTCGACTTGCACGGTAGGGCGTCGAGCCCTCTCTTTATTTTCAACATATCAAAGGCGACACTTTTCCCAAAAAGAAATCAAAATGAATCTAGCTTCCTATAAAAGCAAAACACATATTTCCATAATCAATACTTTAAAATCCTCGGTTTTTAATCAATAATGCTTAAATTCATCAACACGTTTGAGCATCATCGCTCCAATACATTATCAATGCCAACTCGTTTCAACACATTCAAAACTTTTCAACCCTTCCAATACTTCTTTTGAAAACCTCATTTTCAAGTTCAACACATAGAAAAATCATTTCTATCAACTCCTCATTTTAATTAAAATGACCCATGCTTGGATAATAAAAATGCAACTCCATGTATATATGAATGATACATATTTCATGTACATTTATTATCAACACCAACACATACTCATTCAACACCATTTAATTCAATAAATAACAATTACAATTTCTACTCATACAACTCCATGAAATCAACACATCATCTATACATACGGTACACACACAGACTAATGCTTATATTATTATTCTGTAATCTACTCGTACATTACTCGCTTATCAACTCTCGGGAGCTAATCACCAAAAGTCCCTAATTTAACTTTTTCTTCAACCCTTGGTTCGATCTATCTTTCGAACTTAAATCAACGTGAGCCTACAATCAAAAGTAGTCTACTAAGCATGAGGATAAGGAAAATTAACTTTAATTTCACGTACCTATGAAACACAGAAAACAAGATAATATCAACTAGCAAGATGAGGCTCGTGATTTACTACAAAATACTCTTCACACTTTGGTGATCACATTTCTAACCTTGGTTTTTAGATCGGGTCTCAGAAGTTAGATGCTACGGTCCCTTCTTCTCCCCAATTTCGGACCTCCCACTCTCTCTCTATCTTCTGTTTTGGAATAAAATGGGATAGTGAACAGTATAATTTCCATGCAGCTCAAAATCTGATAAAAAGAAGTTGGCTCAATCCAACTATTGTTGGATCGATCGGTTCCATCTATCGGATCGATCTAACACCACCTGGATCGATCGGATCCTCTGGAAATTTTTGACCAGGATGAAAACTTCCAAAGTCTTTCCAAATCATATCTAGACACTAATAGAAGTGTTCTCCCACCTTCGGATTATTATTCGAATGCTTGAATCTCATTTCACGCGACTTTACGCATCTTTTAGTAAACTCCGACACAACACCACATTCACTCTACTTCTTTTTCACGAAATCCAACTCTCAAATCCTCTAACCACTTTACAACACTCTTTTACTTCTCTACAACACATGACATGCTATCCGAGTACTATCACTCTAATATCCCAGGAATTTTAAGAAAGTGGTTTTAATTTTTGTTTATAAAAATTCCTAACTACTGATTATCACTACTTTAGAAGACATTTAATTTTTCTCTTTTCGCAACCTAGTTCATAATTCCGAACAATTAAATTAGTCAATTTCTTATTCCAATCTGGACTACTAATCTTTGGTAGTTACAACAGAAATTTGTTATGGAAATAATAATATATGTGATTTTTTTTTTGTTTGTTAGTTTAAATTCAACTCCATTGAGTTAACAACTTTAGGAACGTATTTCGAATTCGGTTAGAAAGTTCGTTAGAATGTGATTATTTTTCTAGATACCAATTGTTACTTTTTATTAACTTGGTAGCAATTTTTTTTTATTAATAATGACCTATAGCTCCTAATAGTAGTATTATTGCTAGTGACTTACGTATTAATTTTGAGAAGAGTGGTTCTTGTGGCCAATATGGCCAGATATTTATTGAATTTTAAGGAGGTTTTTGCCATGTATTGAAGTATGTATCATACTTAGTGTGAAAGCAAAAGGTTTGAATTCAAAAATGTTGGCTAGGAGTTTTGTGGTTACATTTGATTGGTTAGTGGTTATGTAAATTAATGTTTTGTCATCATATGTTTTATTACACATGTCATATTTAGATGCATTGGATATATTGGATGTTGTTATTAATATATTTTGCACATATTTCAATAGTAGTGATTTTCATAAAGAAAATTTGTAAGTTGAAGATGCACGACTGAGTCGAAGAGTTTGAGATGTGTATTATATTTGAGTACGTGTATCATGTGTAATTACCACATGAGGCGTTATATTTTTGGTGTTGAAACCTCCCTCTATATTGTTGCGGTTATTGAATTGAGGATGCATGATTTTATTTGTTTTAGTGAATTTGAAAATTTTATATATACATATCTACTTTATTATAGGAAGTGGATAATTTTTATGATGCATTGGATGCAATAATTTGTGAGATATGTGAATTACAGAAATTGGAGACGTAGAGTTTATTTTGTTTTTCTTAGAAATAATATTTGAGATTTTATCGGATTATGTTTAATATATTGGAGACGTATGTATCTTAGATGGTTATAGGAGTGTGATTACAATTTTTAGTTATGTTTACTTCATGATTTGGAGATGTCCTTATAGTATGTCACGCAGTGGCAATATGCGGGTATTTCCATTGGTCATGAAAACCTAGTTAACCTCGTTAGCATCTTTCTAGTTCCATTCTAACCTCTTTTGGATGAGAGAAATTAGAGTATTATATATACATAAAACATGTGTTACTTTGAGGGTTATGTTGCCTTATATGAGAAAAGATATATTGGCCAAGTTTAATTAATATTTTGGGATGAGTTGGCATTTTCTATAGGAGTTTGAATTCAAGTAGAAGTGTAAAGGGCTAAGTGTTGTCCTTTGATTGGTTGATATTTGCTAAATAATAAAAAAAATAATAAAAATAAATAAATAATAAAAAGAAAAAAAGAAATAAGAAACATGCACATCTGGGATTGTAAATGTGCACAGTTCCTGCAATCTGCTTAATCGGATTTTTAAGCATTTTGAACTCTTTTTATTTGGGATCTCTTTCATTATATTTTGTATCGCCAATTGGTAAAGTCTTAAATGCATAGCTTCAAAATTTTATAGTCGTATTTCTCACTACGCCTTAGTAAGCGGTGCAAAATTTAATTAGAGCTTACTGAATTTTTTGCTTTCTTTATTTTGTTTCCTTATTAGTCTCATCTTTTACACGATTCTTAATCATTGTTAGATTTGCTCTTCAAATTGAGTCTATGTTCCCAAGTTCCATGGGAGAAGAGGGCTTTCATTAATTTATTTTTTCGATTGTCAACTATTATGCCTTTTGGTATTATTATTATTCTCTAACTCTTCTCTATGGTTTTTATACTTAATTGCATTTCACAAATGGGAAAAATCCACATATTGCATAAATAAATACACATGTTTGCTTACAGCATCAGAGTACCTTTAACTTAAAATAGTACTATTTTATTCACAAGCAAAACGGGACCAGACCAAAACTTGAATACGGAAATTGGACATAATTTGAATCCATCCCAAAGTAATTTGTTAATAATAATATTAGATATGATTTGATTAATCACGAAACATTTGCCTTTCACTACAACAAAAGAACCACACGTTCGACACTCTCCAAGAGTGCTCCAAAACGACGAGTATATATAACCCTAGCTACACACTTCACACGTCATAATAATCTAGTCACCGACCACCTAAGCATGTCTGTCTATTTAGTTAGACAAAAACAAAATTATCATTCAAACAACTATTGCTAATCATATTAGTTGGTGGAATCTTTTTTTTTTTTCCATTTTCTTTTTTATAATTGTAGGTGGCAGTGAGATTTTATAATGTTCAAGGCATCAAGGGGAGTTACTGGGCTTCTTGGGCCCAGACCCATTATGGTGCAATGGGTCAGGCCCAGCTGGAACCCTTCTCAGCTCTTCCCACTTTTCCAGCCCATTCTCTTTCTTCAGCCCATCCATGTTGAAAACCACTTTCTTCCCACCCAAAACGTAAAGCACCTGCATGAATTAACGCAAAATTAATAATATATATATAAACAAATCATTTACAAAAACTTTACGCTTTCAGGAAATACGTACGGCATATTTTATTTTATAACAATAATAACAAACTAATCAATATAAGATATGACGCAGTAACTCTATAAAAGAATACTTTTTTTTTTTTCCCCCTTGTGTGAGTTTTAAAAGAAGAATATTTGTGTTTGCATGATGCTACCTTCCTGCTTTGGATGGTCTCATGGGAAGCTGCATCAGCAAACAAGCACCCCTTACCAGCATCGCACCCTGCATATTATACTCCCAAGAAAATTCTATTAGTAAAATTTCAAGCAAAAAAAAAAAAAAAATTACTAATAGGAAAGAAAAGAATGTCTCGCAGAATTTAGCCTACAGAATATTTATCCAATTTATTTTTTTTTAAAAGCAATATCCGAAAATAGTGGCTTATCTTCAAACACTAATAACAAAAGTAAATTTATTTTACTTCAATGCATATTATTTCATTATTTTTGTCTTTCCTTAGTTTAACCAAGTTATCATGAAAACTAAAAGAACAAACTAAGAAACAGAAGAATGTCTAACAAAACTTAGTTGCAGAAAAAATATGCAATTAGTGTTTTATAGAAAACAATATAAAGAACCATTGAGCATCTACAACAACAATCATAAAAAAAAAATAAATATAAATAGATAAGAGAGTGGACCAGAGGTAAGACATAGGTTGAGGATAAGCAAACATGAGAAGAAAAGCACAAGTTGGAAAAGCCTTTTTGGTGCTGCCATTGCCAATGTAAGCTTTTGGGTGTAGGGTGTTTTAAAGGAAAAAGCAGGCTAGTGTAAGGGAGATAAATAAGAAAAATAGCTGCTGTTGGTTTAACTTAGACAAGGCAAAGTGTGTATATGCACATATATATAGTGGGCTTACAAATGATTGCTTGTGCAGCCATTTCAGGAGAGATATATGGGAGAATTATAAAATTATATTTACTCTGTGTGTGTAAAAGCAATGAAAAGGGTTTAGACTTTGCGTCATTTTTGGATGAGTGGGAGCTAAGATCGAGGGTTTTTTTGAGATCCGGCCTTACAACGATTAATTATTATTAATATATAAAAATTATTTTGATTTAAGGCCGTCTTATCAAATTTAAAATCGATCTAGCAATTAAATTATATAGATCAGTGGTTTAAATTAGTAGTGAATTGGAGCATCCACTGGTACGCCATTTTTCCAAAAATAAGTATTTATAAATATTTTAATAAATATTTATAACTCTAAATGCAGGTCATTACAAGTGCCTCTATATTAATTTTTAAAATCTATTAATAATATTTATACCGAATCTTACAAAAATAAAAATTGTATAATTTTTATTTCAAACAGATTTTTATGCATATTGCAGCAACATTTATAATCATAGTTGTGAAATTAAAAATGGAGGCGAATATGGCACATCAAACTAATAACGGGACACGTGATCTTAAAAATATATGGAAAGTAAAAAGCAATGATATTATAAATAATCAAACAGATAAATTTCACTACTTGATAATTACTAAAATATAGTAAAAAAAAATATTTAATTACAAAGTTGGTCAAATATTTAGATAAGTAATTTTAGTAAGATATAATTTGTATCATTCACTATTGTAGAAGAAGATATTAAACTTGTTTTATAAAATGGGTTTATATTAGAAAAGAAACTTGTGAAGATGATGACTTGATATTTACGTGACATCTAATTATTATACTTGCTCTATATTCATTTTTACCTAAAATTGATACTAGTGATATTTAAAGTATTAATTTAAATTTCTATAAACTAGCATCATGCACGCAATGATTGGTATTAAGTAGAATAAAATGTAGATAACAAGGAAGAATTTAAGAATAAGTTTTTGGTATTGAAACTGTGCATAAGAGCATACATTACCGGTACTATATATGCCAGAAGGTGATACACCTCAATAATATTTCATTTATAGCAAAATCAAGAGTAAAGGAAAATGAAACTAATTTTAAAAGGAAATATATCAACATTTACAGCAAATCATATTAATACAGGTGCCACATCACTCTGCACAATATTTAGTGCGTCAGTAGCCTTCCGCAATCGCAACGGTAAGGGACGAATGTTGAGATTGAAAACCATAGTGGCAAAACTCATAGCTACAATGGGTTTAGTAAAGCTGTCGGCAAGTTGATCCTTACTTGAGAGAAAATGAGCATCGAGTGCTTTCATTGCCATTTGATCCCGCACAAAATGATAGTCGATTTTGATATGTTTGGTGCGTGTATGAAAGGCGAGATTGGACGTGAGATAGGTAGCATCAATGTTGTCACCATGAATGATGGGTGTAGACACTACAAATTTTTACAACGGGTGTTTTTGATATGGGGAATCCAAGTTTGGTAAGCAATGACCAAAACCAAGTGAGTTCAGCAGCAGTATTGGCAACAACTCTACATTTGGATTTGGTGCTAGAGTGAGATACGGTAGGCTATTTCTTGGAAGACCACGAAAAAAGATTAGAACCAAGAAAGATACAGTAGTCTGTGATTGATCGTTAGTCATCAGGGTTCCCTGCCCAATTCGCATCGAAGTATGCATAAAGGTGATGGGACGAGTTGCGGGAAAGCAATAAACTATAATGAATGGTGGGTTTGTCGTGCCCCGAAATCTGTGACCTGAGGATCGCTAGATAAAAAGAAAAGAAAGAAAGATAAAAAAAGAAAAAAATATATAAAAATGTTTCTACGCCATCATCATCACTACAATATCTAATCACCACTGCAAGGCGATACTACGTAACCATAAACAACATTCAAGAGTCTCGCAGCAGTAAATACATATATAGCTCGCCTACAGATATATGTATAAGCTATTCTAAAAAGAAATAGAAAGGACCATGCCAATACTATATAAAAACATCTGATACAAGTGTATTTGACCAGTTTACATATACATCACCTCAAGCTATCTGCTTGAAAAAAATGACTAATAAAAAAAAGTTATAACATGTTTTCATCATTACAAAAGTAATACATGAGTAACGACTATGTCTAACTTCTACGTCGTCACCGCTATGCCTGCTATAGTATCAAAATACATATATATTTGTGAGCATATAAGGATGCTTACAGCCCGCCTCCGCACCTACAAAACCATGCATAAAAATAAAAAAGGAAAATGAAACTGTTAGATGATAAATATTAAGATATAATATAATCTAAGTGTTGTATGACATGGATGAGCATGTTATTCTTAAAAAAAATAAGGTATCAAATTAAGCACGCCTGAACAATGGTAAAAAATAAAAAGTGCTAATGAATGCTAATATGAATAACAATGTAACCAACCATGGCTATGCGCATGATAATCAAAACTCGCCAACACTATGACTATGCAAAAGATAATAAAGACTCGCCTCACCTCGCCTTGCCAATGACTCAAGCTAAAAAGTTGGGACTAGTATTTGTCATTTTGGAAAACGATGCTAGGATCCGTATGCCAAATGTAATGCCAATCCTAACCTTCATTGACCCATTTGCTACATGTAATGCTAGTCAATGGTAAAATTCCTGATTAGGTTTTTCGTATTTCACAGTAAGACTATATGCCTCATTGCTTTTCACTATTTGTAAAATAATACCTTTGTCCCAAAAAGAAAGGAAAAGACCATTCAATTCCTAACTCTACTCATACAATGCATATGTCTTGTCTACACATGTTAATGCATATATCTCGCCTGCAAATGGATATGATAATAAACAATGCGGTAGCATGCAAAATTATTCTATGAGCTAATTATCATGTGAAACTTTATCATATCAACTACACTATACATAATGTCATACATTAAGCAAGCAACTACGCCATACAACTAATCATACATGCCTATATACCACATATTCTCTATTGTATATTGAGTTTATCGTCTGTCGTACCTCGTCAATGCATCGGGCAATCACCTGAAGGCCCTTTCTTTCTTGAACTTAATTACTTTAGCACGCGACTCGAATTACTCCACTCCTCGTATATAAAACATTCTTCAAGACATAAGAAAGAACTTTGCTAAATTTGTCTCAATAACTAACTCGACATGAAAATCAAGAAATGTGAAATAGAATAGAATTCAATGAAATTACCTCAACACGTAGGCCTCGTAATTGCGGTAAACAAGTATTGAAACCTCGAAGCTAACCAAACCTTGATACTATATGAAATCTCCCCGCCTTTGCCAAGCTTCAATTTCGTCTATCAGCTCGAGAAATGATCTAGAAGATGAACATGAATTGTCACACACTGAGACAAGAAAATTATCCCTCGAGAAAAGGAACAAGAATATATAATTTATTTCGACGTACGAACATGGTATAGAAACCAAGGATTTGAAAACGAATGAGACGAGAAACGAGACTTACCTCAAATCATTCCCCTAAGGAAGCCGAAAATCCATTTTATTTTTACGTCCGAGCATAGGATTTAGATCAAATCATGAGCTAAAGTTGTAGCTTCCTATTCACCTGACTCTCTCTCTCTCTCTCTACTGAATTTCGGAATTGGAGAAAAGTGAAAAGGGATAAGATGTGACATATAGTAATAAAGCACTTTTTCACATGCTAATGCGTCCGACACCTCTAAGTCGGCTATCCGGCGGTAGTTTGGCGACAGATGGATAGTCGGATGGCCTTCAGATAAAGGGGAAATACTTAGCAAATTTTCGAAGTTTTGACCAACAAAGGAAACTCTGACACTACTTGTTCGACTAGCCATGCTCGTCAAACACCATCTGGACGCCCTAGAACCTGCTACCTTTGACTAAGTGTCCACATCACGTTTATCAAATTAAAATGTATAAAATTGAATTTAAATGTATCTCACTTATGATAGTACATTGTATTATCATAACACTAACATATTCGCCACGCTACAAACTTACCAATACAACTATGAAATTGCCCACCATATAATACATGCCAATAATTAAATATAATTAAAGCAAAATATTCATTCGAATTTCCAGGATGTTATAATAATTACATGCTTTTAGATGCCATGCTTATCTACCCGATTTAGAAGTCACACATTCAATATGTTTTTTATATGCCATGAAATCAACATGCTTTTTATATGCCATGAAATCAACATAATTTTTAGATGCTACAAATTCAGCACGAACATATAACATATGTGGAAAACAATATAATATATATGAAAAACCAAACACGAAACTCCCAACATGTCACACATGTCAATACACACACACAAGCTCGGATTTATATTGTTATTCATACTCTACCCGTACCTTATGAGCTAGCAAATGTACTATCGAAATATCTCGCCTACAATTCTCGAAAAAACCCTTAGTTAGGTTCTCCAATTGAGTCACCTACGCCTCTCAAATCACAAAGAACCTATACACAAAAATCGTCTACGTTACGTAAGGAAAACATTTTCTAAATTTTTTTTGATAGCTCCGAACGATACGAAAATCGAGAAAATAGAAATGAGAAAAAGAATCTACAAGACTTACATCAATCCGAAGGCTTCATATAAGGCCACACATTTTGAAAGCACTGTAATATATATACAGACGATGAATGATGTAACACAGTTTATGTCAGCAAAGATAATGTTGTTGTCATTTGTCAGAAGTGCAGTCAAATGTGCTTTCTTATGCTACCTGAGACTGGGATAATGAGTATAAACGTTATGACTGTATAATTTAAAGTCACAAGAACGTTTAAATAATTGTTAATGGCAAAGCATTATCAATTGATAAAAGGCTTGACATCAAGCTGACGGTGTTGCGCTGTTTTGCGTGTAATTTGCAAACCACTGATCCGATCAGTGATCCGTCAGTTTTGATCATTCACGTATGATCAGAAGAGGCTAAGGAGTAGGTTAGCCACACATGAAAATTTTGAACCTCCGAGGGTAAAATGGTAATTTCCC
>MKEJ01001300.1:0-21622 GCA_001753735.1 Embelia ribes
AAACACGCCAGTGAGAATTGCGTTTTTTAAAAACAGACTGCCTTTGGTAAATACTTTCAAAAGTTGCTGGGTTTGATAAATTGTTTTAAAATTAAACTTATTTTGGTAATTTACTCGCTAAACCACATCCATGCAAATGAGAATATTCTAATTCTACGTTTCCAACGGAAAAAAAAAGAATATACCAATTACTAACCCTGGTCATCATGTAAAGAGTCTCCATTTCTATGGACTTATTTTTCACTGCAGCCCCCACCTAAAAACCACATGAAATAAAAATGATAAAACATCCATCCACAGTCATCACTCCACAAGGTTTTTATCAGGTGTTCTAACTGAAGCAAAGAAGTGGCAGAAGTCTTCCCCATAAACCACCATTAACTAAAAATATAACCTGTAAGGAAATAATCATATTATTCCCCTAAAGAAGACAAGATAATTAACTATCATCATAGATATTGACAAACCTTTTTCCAATCCTTTCCATACTTGCGATATGCTTCATAAAAACGCTCTAACTCCTCTTTGCTCCCCTGTGACCCTAACATATCAGACAACTTTCTCTTCTGCAAAAGAACGTGACAAAACTACATCTTAAACCAATTTGCAAATGCTAGCTCAACATGTCACTCACTATCAAGATTAAATCGATGCAACATAATACACAAGGAACCAAAATCGAATAATATTGACAAATGTATAGAAACATATCAATGCAACCAAGTGTAGAATTTAAATGCAGTAGAAAATTGACAAGCTCTCAGCTACATTACCAAGAGAGACTGCACCGCCAAAAAAAATCCAATTACTTTAGGATTAGGGTAACAAACTATAACACCCATACGAGGGACAGAAGGTAATCAAACAAACTACAAAGCTTAAGCTTCAGAAGATTCGAGTAACAACCCAAATCTGGGAAGAATACGGCCCTTGGGTTGTTGGGTTCCCTTTCTTGGAACTGTGTTCTCACGTAGAACCACTGGCAGTGCCAAAAGCATGAATGGTATCAGTGACCCGAATGCAATAATTTAATGCCAGAGGAGAGAACTAGAATATGTACAACAGTCACAGTCTTAAGTAGCTAAGCTCAAATAAAAAACTTATGACTTGCCACCAGGCAATTTCTAGCAGATAAAACCTATACCAGAGCATGAGTCTCTGAATTGATTATCTTAGCCTCTAAGAACAATAAAAATATTAATTATCATATCACACAGCCATGGAGATAGATGATGCCTCGACAAATCAGTAATACTCTGATGAAGTTTCTTTTGACGAGGAATATCTCACCCGCTGCATAGTTTTCTTGGAATCTTCCCCATTTTTACTGGGAGAAACCTCATTCACAAAAAGAATAACGCTTATTCACACTTTTACATTTTCTTGTTGGTGCCATGAATATATCTCTAATCACCTGAGACAAATAAGAATAGAACATGTATTACATAGCTCACAATTCCATAAGTAAACCAATAATGAGTGCATAAGGTAGTAAATCTATGGCTGAAAAAGAACGAAGAAAAAATAAATATATTAAAGTTTCCAAAATTCTCGGCTAAGGTGTAAGACTGAACAAAAAACTTAAATTATGCTGATAATTAAAACATAGAGCATTACACGTGCATATATACATCAATGTTCTATGTCCGTTCTTGTAATAATCAGTAAAAAATGAAAACTTAAAAAATCACTCAAACTAAAAGTTCATAAAAAACAAACAGCTACCAATCAGCGTAATGTTTGTCACCGAAAAACAAAGACATACCATTCTCAAAACTCTTAGTCATTCATGATACATTTACTTCGTCACAAAATAAAATTATTCCTGAAAACCGATCCCATTTTAACCCAGATCGACATAGTAAGAAAGGATAGCTATAATTTGTGCCTTCCTTTGTAAGTAAATGCATAGACTCGTTACAACAAAAAGGAAAATACAAGACAACAAAGCTCGTGCATTATTTTCCCAATATAAATTGAAGTCATAAGGCTCTATTTGTTCACTCAAATAAAGTTTTCACACCATACTAACTCTTTAGTCATATAAATCATAAAATCAACAGAGATGTAATTGCCAGAATACCAAGATCCCTTTTGAACATACTTGACTATCTCTATGTTTACATACATACAGAGCCAAAAGGCGGTGCGAAGCAATACATCAATGCCCTTCATTTAAATATCCAATAAATCAAGTGTGGACTCATGATATATAAGTGTAAAATTAATAGGTTGGCTACTTCACTGAAATTTAATACTAAAATTACAAATAAAAAATTTTTACCCTGGAAAATTGTGGAGGTGGTTGTAGCCCACTTTTGCAAACTAATAGCTCCGGATAGATTCCATGACGTTTAACACTTCGTTTGAAAAACACCCAAAAATTATTTCCAAAAGCAAAAAATAAAATGGAGATCTCTCCCATAAATCAATTACTTTGGTTTTTAGTGTCCGGTTCAAGCAAAGAAAACTCAAAATTAGTTCAATTTTCCAGTTACATAAACGCGACATACAAGTAGCTAAAAACTATGCAATTGATGCTACTAGAAATTAAGTGAATAAGAAATTAATTGAAAATTGGCCCTAGACTATTATAAATAAAGTCAATGCACTTGTTGGGAAAAATAACACCTAATTATTTTTCTTATAATAATAAACATATGTGGCATTTCAAGTGTTAAGTAATGTGCGATCACCTCACCTAAAAGCTCAAGTTGTTAGGAACAGTTGCATTATATTAATTACTATTATATTTAATATGGTCCCTTACTTCTGGCATAATTTTTAAGCCAAACAAGTGCAATTCAACTTTAATTTGCTAGTGGTGTGATTTGAACTCAGCACTTTTGCCTACTTTGATTTCATGTTGACCATTTCACCTAAAACTTAAGTTGTTAGGTACATACGCATTATATTAATTACTATTATATTCAACATACCCCTCACTTGAGGTATATTTTTTAAGCCAAACAAATGCAATAAGCTATAAGATTTTAATTCATAACCTTTGTCTGCTTTGATACCATGTTAAGTGATGTGCAACTGTTTGTTAGGAATAGACGCATTATATTAATTACCATTATATTCAACATCAATATACCTGCAACGGAATAAACACAAAGGTAAAAATCGGTGATTTCTTGAATTACAAGCCTATGAACACAAGCCCATGAACACGATCGTTTACTTACCACAAAATACTAGAGTTTTCTATCGAACTCACACCCTCCAGAATCCTAAGGCTTTTCACCCTCCAAGATCCTAAGTCTTTTCACCCTCCAAGATCCTAAGTCTTTTGATGGTGTCTTAAGAGATAACAAAAAGATAAATATATTAAATATATTTTATGATAATTGATTGTTTTTCTCCACTACGAGGTGTATATATATTGATAAGTCAACATAATCCCAAGGGATTCTCGCTTATCAACATTTCCTAATTACAGATAAGGTAATTAGAATAATCAGTGATCATAATTAGAATTATCACATAGATAATTATCCCATGCAACAGCACTAATAACCACAATTTTAAAATAAGCTAATCCAGCCAAAAAATGGTGAAGAAAAACAGACGATCTGCTAAATATCCGGATGACATAAGAAATTAAGTCAATAACAGATTAATCAATAAGCTAAGTAACTTTCACCACTAAACACCAATACTAAACAAGCTAATTTAAATTTTATTTTATTTTTTTGAAAGAAACAAAAGAAGTGAAAACGAAGCACACATCTGCTTAAAAATCGGGCGTAGACTATTGTAAACAACTGAAATGCCATCATAATCAAAATGGTAAATTAAAAATAATAATAATAATAATAATAAAAAAGCTAATCAAATAATGGCGAAACATATCACATAATCTGCTAAACAAATCGGAAAATTATGACTCCATTACCAGATTCAAGAAGACATAAAGCAAAGTAATTTTTGGTAGCAAACTTATTGCTAAACAACCTAATTCGGTTTTAAAAAATAGGTGAAACGAAGCGCAAAATCGGTATGGAAAAATATAGACGTACCGGCGGGAGAGGGAATGAAGCCCTAGGAGAGAGAGAGAGAGAGAGAGAGTTGAATTGAAACGGAGATGGAGATATGAAATATTGCGCGTAATTATATGTATGTATAGTTTGTATACATTATTACATATTCTCCCGCTTGTTGAATATTTTGTCAAAACGAAAATTAAATATTATAATCCAAGGTTGAATCTCCACCGTCGGATTAAATTTTTTGAAACAACGACTGTTACAATAATTAAAGTAAATTACACTTTTGCTCGGTATGGTTTCTTACCATTACAAAATACCCCCAATTTTTCTGAATTTACAATGTGCACCCTTGATGTACTTTGTCCAGTTTTGGAATTTATATGACTTAATTGCCCCTGAATTAACACCTTTTGTCTATAAACGCTCTCTTTTTTATGATCTTATAAACACTCTAATAATACATGAAAAAAAATTAAACATGCTGACCGTGGTTGCATCAATAACTATCTTAAATACATTATTGGTCAATAATGACCTAACAGGTGACATTTTCATTAAAAAAAAAAAAAGAAAGAAGTCACATTTTGGTTCCTAAATGCAAGATTAACTGTGGGAATGTTAGCCATGATAATGTAATTTTTTCTTATATTCATTAAAAATAATTGTTTTGTATATTTCTATATATAAAATCTAATACACTTCCTAAAAATAAAAAGTTTGTGAGTCTCTTTTTGATAAGCCATGTTATCAAATTAGAAATTAAATAGGTCAAGAGAGTGAGGGCAATATTGTCTTTGCATATGCCAAACAAAGCATTTATTTAGTTTTGGGGTAAAGTGTAATTTTAGATACCATAGAGGATATTCTGAAATTATCAGAAACCCCATAGGGGTAAAATATAAATAATTTAAATTTGGGTAAATTACACTTTTTCCCATGTAATATCTGAAAATTTTAATTCCGTTATATAAACTATGGTCTTCCTATTTGAGGCCTCTTCGTGAACCGAACCAAGCTAAGTTTGAGAAGCTTAAATTCGACTTGGCCAAAAAAAAATATTTGGTTCGATTTCAATTTGATAAGCCATGTTATCAAATTAGAAATTAAATAAGTCAAGAGAGTAAGGGCAATATTGTCTTTGCATATGCCAAACAAAGCATTTATTTAGTTTGGGGGTAAAGTGTAATTTTAGATACCACAGAGGATATTCTGAAATTATCAGAAACCCCGTAGGGGTAGAATATAAATAATTTAAATTTGGTAAATTACACTTTTTCCCATGTAATATCTGAAAATTTTAATTCTGTTAAGTTATGTAAAATATGGTCTTCCTATTTGACGTATCTCTTCATGAACCAAACCGAGCCAAGTTTGAGACGCTCAAATTCGACTTGGCCAAAAAAAAATATTTGGTTGGATTTCAATTTGGCTCGGCTCTTTAACAATAGGGTTGAGCTCAGGCCAGACTTTTATCAAATCGAGCTCGAATGGCTCACGATCAGCTCAATTCAAAAGTCTATTTCACGTAAGCTTCTTTTATGATTTTCAAGCTAACTATTCATCTCGACCTCATTAGTTAATAATAAAACAGTTTGCGAGTACATATTAGCCATTCATCTCGAGTGTATCATTTATAAGTGACCTGCACTCGAGCCGAGTTTTTGTCGAGTCAAGCTCGAGTGGCTTGTAATCACCTCATCTGATGGTCAACTTACTTTGAGTTGAACCAAAATATTATGAAATATGCAATATTAGTCAATAAAAACTGGGAAAAACAAATTATGATCAAACCTAAAATAAACAACCACAACTTGGCTTAGGTTTCACTGGAATAAATTAGTTAAGATGGGTACTTTAATTTAAATCTTTACTTTTAATCCTAATTTTTTTTTACCATTCTTATTTTATTAGGGGTAATGAAGTTATTTATTAAACTTTCAAAGGTAATACTGTAATTTCAAAACTTCACTGGGCAAATTATAATTTATACTCGCACATCTTTTGTGCCCCAAACTTACGAGTTAAGTTCTATTTTGCATCCCAACTTACGATAGTGCACAATTTAGTACTCAAATTGTTGGGAATTGCTCAGTTTAGAACCGAAGTTAATATCTGGACAAACCGGAGTTGAACGTCGAGTGGTTACGGATAAACTATGCACGCAAAGGCTCGCCCTGAAGTTCACTAATTAATATTGTCGAACAAAATTAGTCCGAAAATTGAAACAAAACTCAAAAACGTCTAATTTTTTTTATAATTTGGGGAGGGTTTGATTTTGATGTATCAATATATTTTCTATTTTCAGCATTTTTGTGTTTTAACAAATGACTCCTGGATCAAAAATCATAAATATACAGGAAAATATCTACATCTAATCAAAGTGTGATTTAAAAAAGAATTAAAAACAAGGAAAGTCGTTAAAAAAATAATAATTACCTGAGGCTGGATAGAGTTTACTTCACACTTTAAAACATTATCATTTTCTAATAAAAATAAAAAATAAAAAATAAAAATTTATCATTCCAGCACTGGAAAAAGGGTTCGGAATATGGCTGGAAAAAAAGTGCAAAAAAAACTTTTATCATTTCAATGCGAATAAATTTTTTCTTCGTTACCTTTTAAGTTTATTTCATCTTATTAAAAAAAGGGGGGGGGATCAAAATATTTATAGTTAAATCAAACTTATACTTCAATCAATTCAGTGGGTGGTCCAATGTATGATATATATGTAACAATATCTCTGCCCCCACTACCAATGAAACCGGTACGAAATTGGTCCATAAAATCCCAAACTAATGTACTTTTCACTTTTTCAGTTTCAATTTTAGTAGTATTTGATAATATATAATTCCGTGCAAAACATTCCGAAATTAAGTTTAATGCTGAGTAGTCAAATGCAACTCATATTTTAAACAGATAATAAAAAAGCTCGATTTATAGAAGTTGCGATAAAAGAGCACATTAGTCACATCAAGGACATACAAATTTTAAAGAACATGGAACTTGAACCATGCTAGTTAATTTAAATTTGGGAAATTTTATTGGCAACCAACTGTTTATTATTGACACTGTATTTAAGGATTTATTTTAGTAAAGTCGAATATAGTAAAGAAATTCGACATCAGTAAAATCAATTCAAACCTTCGACTTTGTTATAATTGAATGTGTTCACTACAATAGACTATGTTAAAGTCGGTCCCATATGGTGCATCGTAATTTTTTTTTTTCAAGATAAAAATATAATATCAATGATAAACAATGTCATTCTAGAATTGTCATTTAAATTTACACGACTTTTTGCAACCCATCGCGCCAAACGTGGTCTAAATTTTAAGTGGACCACATTGAAATTATGTTAGGCCCAACTACAAACAACTGCGGGGCCCAACCAAAATGTCACTTTTTTTTGTCCCAAAATGAGAGGTGGGCCCCTCAGCAGCACAACTAAATAAAAACACCGACACAAGTGATGTAATCTCTCATGCGTATCTACATAAAGCAAGGGCGGCAATTACTCCTCGGATCCGAATAAAAATTAAAAATTATATTTTTTATAATTAAAATTATATATACATAAATTAAAATAAGTATTTATATTTAAATGTAAGCATTTCTGTCTAACTATGATTATTTGTTTTATAACTTTATTCTAAAAGTGCGAAAACTCTATAAATTTATTCTATTTTACAATCTGGAAATATTTCTTTCACGATTATAAAATTATAGCTACTTTAAATAGTTATAATTTGAATTAAAGAAGGATAATAATATAATTAACAATATGTATATATATATATATATTACCATTTATCCAAATATTATATTTTAAAATAGATTATTATGGATAATTATAGTAACGGTCCTCATTGTTTCAATAATAATTTCCTTATTTTTCATTATACCCAAAATGCAATTCCTAGCCACTAATAATATGTATGTGCGTGTGTGTATGTAAATTTAACTTTATTTTAAGAGTGTGAAATTACATTAATTTTTCTATTCTAAAAATACTTCTTCATTAGTAATAAAATTACATTAATTTTTCACCTATTTAAATTGGAAAAATTGATAAATGAATAATTTGTTAAATTGAGGTCATTAAGTCATTGAATAGCTTATTCCACTAACAAAATATTATAATTTCATACTAGATTTTTATTTTGAAGTCCAAAAATATTTTCAAATAAATATAAGTAGTCTAAATAGATGACATATATATGTGGCTTATATACCAGCATGCATTGGAAAATAAAGATTAATAATGGAGATTAGGTTGTCACAATTTCATAAAAAAATCATTAGAATTCGAGATTGACAATGTGACAGCTATCTTTCAACTCCACGAAGTGCATATTAAACATAATTTTTTGATATTTATTTTTTTATAATTAATTATGATTATATTTTTTAAGTATCTTATCATATACAATAAACTAAAAGCAAAACTTCTGCATAATTTTTACGCCAATTGGCCCTTATAATGGTGATATATGTTAATTTCAATAAAATAGTAGGTAAAAATGAATTGAGTGTATTTAAGTTGTCATTGGATTATGAGAATTGCAACAACAAATTAATATGGTTTTGTGTTTATAATAATAATGCACGTGTTTACTTTAATTACGCATGAACAAAAAATTTAAATTATAAAGAATGTATTGATATGTTTTTATAAATTTTACTATTTCTATTAAATTAGATTAATAAAAATGTATAAATTCCCATTGAATGATATAATTGTAGTAGCACATTAATGTGATTTTATGTTTATAAAAGCACTGTACATGTCATTTTAATTATCTTTCAAAAACAAGTCATTTGAATTACATGTGAATTGGAAATTTAAATTAAAAATAAGTCATTGATATAATTGTATAAATAGTACTATTTTTATAAAAATATCACAACAGAACATATAATCAAATAAATTTGGACTACTTAAATCAAACATTGAGTATTTGAAAATTACGTCCTAAAACTATGACATTTGTTTACTATATATCCATAAATTTTAAATGTACAAAATGATATTATGACAATAATAATAAAATAATGAAGATGGTAATTGCATTTTTATTATAACATCAATAAAAATAATAAGTTGAAAAATAAAAAACAAATGAATTGTTTCTTTATTCACAAAGTAAGAAAAATAACAAAATTTTGACTATAACTAGAAAGACAACACATTCATTGAATGTGTGTTTTTTCTAGTGTTATTAAATATATGGCATGTGTCTTGGTGGATAGTACACTGCCATTTGTTTACGGAGGTAATAAGTTCGAATCCATATTAGCCCTTGCATTTTTTATTCCTAGTTTTTATCTTTTAGCATCTATATAGATTATATTTATGTGTATTGACTTTGTAGTTAGCGACTTAATAGTTTTATATTTAATATTATTTTAAAAATTACCCAAAATACAACATAGCTATATTGCATTTTCCCATCATTGTATCATTATACATTTTTATACTTACATTTTCTATAAAATTATTTTATTTTTATTTAGTTTCAAAAACATATAAACTTATCTAATTTATTACTAATTATGATTTATCAAAATTAGAACAATACTACTGTAATATCTCCACAAGGTTTATAGTATATATGAAAACATAATCATATTTTTTATAAAATCTTTTAACTTTTCTCATTTTTTGTCATTTGAAGGGTATATAGGGTTTCAAACTAAATTACGACATGAAATTATACTCTCGGTACGTTGCAATGAACATTAAAATAAATTAAAATTTTTATAAGTTAATAATAATTTATATCATTTCATACATAGATTTTGCCCCTCATTATTTAAATTTCTGGACCAATCTCCAACAATATAGATTTTTTTAGAAAATGTTATCGTATACGGCTTTGAAGGCAAACCTCGCTAAAAATATAAAAGTTGAAATTGACTATAATCCTATGTTCCAAATTTAAAAAATGCTTACTTGGATAACCTTTTTTAGATAATTTAGTGTTGTTCGGAGATAAATTTGTATGTTCTCTTTGTTGTTTTTACTTGCTTCAAATATGAAAGTAAATACTTTTGAGCTAATGTGTACCTATTTCATTTATGAAGCGATGTTTAAGTTAAAATGAAATGGAATATAAAACATTTAAATGTATCTAGTTCATAAGTTTATTTCAAAAGTAAGATTAATTGCCATTTTAAACCCGAGAATAAAGGTTTCGTTGAAAATTGTTTAAACAACAAATAGCTAACAAAAAAACAAAACAAGATGAGCTAATCAAAGTGGGCCAAGTGAAAAAGAATGTTGGGTCAATCCGGACACGCTACTGGGCCCGGGTTAGAAAAAGTGGTACTGGCACGTGCGAGGGAATAACAAATATCAAGACTAAATGTAGATCTCATGTTTTTTTGTTTTTTTTTTTTTTTTTTATAATAAAGTAAAATTTATTCGTTTATATGAGATTTAAATTAAAAGAAACGATTCACATACTTATAACGATATGCTAAAATCATACAAATATTCATGTAGTTAGATTATCTGAGTAGATCCTGTTTTATGACTTTCGGTATATATATTATTATTTTTTTTTGTTTATGATAGGAATGAATTATTTCAATGTATACCTTTTTTTTTTTAAACAAATTCAAAGGCCTTTGTTAGACTATTTTAACAATCATAGTCATTATACATTATACCTGGAACACGTCCTGAACGATCAAAATATAATATGTCATACAAAAAATTAGTCGTATTGTGACATGTTACAGCTTCATTATTGGCTTCCCGATAAGCATAATTTACACCAGCAAAATCGAAGGCGGAGGAGGTGCTACACACGATCAAGCACAACCTACTGAAGAAACAGACCTCTTAACCCACGTAATAGATTTAAAAGAATGACAGAATTCGTGTCAATTAAAACATATTTACATATAAAACTAACAATGAATTCTCCATTGTGATTTCTTAGGATCTCGACGCACCAAAAGTACAAAAATTGCTTGGAGAGGTTTCATCGATGTTTTATAGTTTTGAAAATCCAGATGGTGGTGGGTTTCATTTTACAGGTATGGAAACATGGTTTTTGTTTTTAGTTTTAAAATTCTTAATGGTTCACTGATTTAGATTATAAGAGATTTGACTTCGTTTTGAAATAAAAGTTTATTTCCAAGGTTACATAACTGCCAAAGTGATTTTGTTATTTTTTATTAGGTGATGTAAACCTATAGGTATATTTATTTATTTTTAGGAGTGCCATGCATTTTGGCTCTAATTCTCTTAAGTTTGAAAAGGCTGATTATTAATTTTTGAATGAATAGGTGAAATGAGGAATAATAAAACAAAAAAAAGGCGGCGATAGCATTAGATTGCATTTATTATTTCTTTTTATTTTTCAAACAAGTGGCCGAATCATTCACTTAAATTTTCCAAATTAGACAGATATTGAATTATCATTTTCTCGAACACAATATTGAGTTGTCATTATTAAAATGCACTAATAGTGTCAATGGTGACGCGTGACCAAATATAATTAAGAAATGGTTATGTTGAATATAATAAAGATATTAGAATTTTATCGAGCTCAGTAAAATAAATAGCAGAGACTCAATTATACATAGAGTTACTAAGTCCTGCACAATAGGGCAACGAGATCAAATCAAATATCTGTAATAATAATCTAATCAAATTAAATAAATCTAAACACTAGATTGAAAACATATAGTTATTCTAGAAAGTAATTGAATAAAATCAAATCTAATATATTTCTTAACACTCTCCCGCAAAATGAACATGGAGTGAAACATAATATTCATCTTGAACATGAATACTTGTAATTTCACACTTCGCAATCTTCAATATTCAATGTTCAACCAAAGTAGAATTTTGTACTTAAAAAAATAGTAAGAGGGAACAAAGTTTAGAAGTCGATAATAACACAGCATAGAGTTATCACACCTACAGTAGATGATTGAGATGAGTATAACTAATAACAATAGTAGATAGAGGGCCGATAATAACACGACAGCCATACCTACAGTAGATCGAGGTGGGTAAAACATAATCAATTTGGAATTAAAATTGATTACCATGGAGAAGAAAAAAACAAGTATAAATTTAAGGAGGATTTATGATATTATTTTTTTATTTTGTGGAAGCTAAGAAAAATAAACAGGAAGGGTTGCAAGTTGCAACCAATCCAAATGGCGGTACTTGCAACCGGCGGCTGTTAGGCGGTAGTTTTAGGCCACAAATATCGTTGGCTTTGATATCATGTTAAATTTATAATTGTAGCAATTACATAGGTAGAATTCATCATTGAAAATCGGCTTGCAAGGGGAGGGTGCCTATGTTATCATATACAATGGTTTAAGCTTATAACTGGTCGATGTGGGATAACTTTAACAAGCAACGTATCAATAGTAGTATTTTTAACAGATTATGTATTTGAGGTGCTTGGGTATATCTTATCTTTGGATTTCTTCTCTTCTATTGTCTGCTCTGTTATAAAGTCGTTCGTTTCTTCTGTTTAAAATTGTGTTTTTGCCACATATAGACAGAGCCAGTACGGGATGTCCTCTGATACTGCAAAGGAAAATGCATCTGTGGTTGATTCATCGGTGACCGAATGTAAGCATGACGTAGACAATATGGATGATCCAGGTAATTCTTTATAGAATGATGGGGATGTATTCTAGAAAATAATGGAATTTTAATTTTATGAATAGATTTAGTTTCCCTCTTTTATTTGTTCCATCCGGCATTTTCCACATCTGAGGTTACCGTTTGATTTTTGTTTGGCAACAAAATGATTTATCCTTCTCTTTTTGTTGCTACGTCTTGTGTATAAGTCTATGACACCACTAAGCATGGAGTCTTCTTAGTGGTTGGTCTACAATTTTGATCTCTGAGCCATATTGTTGTCTCTTATGAACAGGTCTTCTTAATATTACGAGTTTGCTCCCAATTTCCGCTTAACGGTGGTGAAAGGGGGATAGTTTGTGTTTCAATAAGATGGTTGTTCATCAACCTTGTAGGGATTCCTTTACGAACTTGCTTTTTTATTTCAGCAACAGCTGGTTTGCTGACACTAGTAATAGGATTTGCCTCGTATATTTGGGAAATTTTTCATGATTGTCAAATTAACTTCTTGAAAGAATATATATTCAATCTTTGTGATCATGCGCCTTTTGGACATGGTTTCCATTGGGTAGGACGTTATTGTCGGTAAATTCCATTGGAGTCTTTTCGTAAAGCTCATGGTCCCCTGATAAGCTTTTTTCTGGGGTTTCCGTTGGTGGGTCCTAGCTTCATTAAGATAATTTGAGTAAGAAGATGTTTCACAGGCAAAAATTATTGTGAAATTCTCTTTTACTGTTGCATTATTTGATGTCTCTAGAGGGTTTTCGCGCTTCCTGGTCTTATTTTGGCGCTGTAGGTGATGGTGAGTACTGTAAAAGGTTTTCATTATTGTTGGTGGCAGAATTAACTACATAGGAGACCTAGGGGCCCTGGCTTGCTATCTGATTTTCTTGTATTTGAACATAGGGAGAAAATTGATTGAGCTGTTGATGGGTTAGACTTTAAAGCATTCTATTCAATTTTTCGATGGCTAAATTTTCTTTTGGATTGAGGATCGAACTTTGTGTTTGTATGATTTCCTTATGGAGTTCCTTGAAATTTTTTAGGTTTCCATACTGTTTGGACTGATGTCATTTCATTTGTACATGATTTTCTTTTTATGGCTTATAGGTAGTCTCTAATGCCTCCCAGACCCCGCAAACTGGGCCGTCCATAATTGGTGGTCTCTAATGCCACACAAAGATTTGTTTTGTATGGTGGAAGAATGTGAATTTTTGTTTGTCTGTTATCCTCTTGGGTTACCGATAGTTTTTCATGACACTGAAGTAAATGATCAGTTTATTTTCAGGCGAAGTAACTTCCCCCTCCTCTCTCTCCCTCCCTCTCTCCCTTCCTCTCCCTCTTCTTTCTCCCTCTTTCTGGGTTACCTTGTAATAGCAATCTGTGTAAGGTCCTTTAGGATTGTATCTTTGAACTGACTTATGAATTCATATATAAATTAGTTATTTATTTATCAGTTAAATATGTCTAAGAACGGAATGTATATGATTCGTGATTTTTACATCTGTCAAGAGTATTAGCTAGGCAGTTCCTGAAATTTTGTTATAGTGCTTATTATGTATGAACAAGCTGGACTTTTCTGTCAGAGACCTCAAGCCATAAAAGAGATGGTGAGACCATTTCCTCTGGGGCAGAAGTTCGAGAAAATAAATGTGATCAGGTGACAAATTCAGGTGAAGTTAGAAACAATAAATTGCAGGGAACAAGATATTTTGTCATCAAGAGTTTGAACCATGAAAACTTACATTTATCAATTCAAAAGGGCATTTGGGCTACTCAACTAATGAATGAGCCAATTTTGGAAGAAGCCTTTCGGGTAAGATTCCCTCTTATGCAAATGTCATGAGTTACTTTCTCTATCCTGATACTTTACAGTGAAGCTGATGATTGTCTTGCAGAACTCTGGCAGAGTAATTTTAATATTTAGTGTCAACATGAGTGGTTTCTTTCAAGGGTATGCTCAGATGATGTCTTCTGTTGGGTGGAGAAGAGATAACGTTTGGAGCCAAGGTAACGGAAAAAATCCCTGGGGACGCAGTTTTAATGTCAAATGGCTTCGTTTATATGACTTGCCCTTTCAGAAGACTCTTCATCTCAAAAATCCATTGAATGACTATAAGCCAGTCAAAATTAGCAGAGACTGCCAGGTAATTGATAGTAGTTACTTGTTTAGACAAATCAGAGCAGATTGGTATATGTTGTGAAGAAAGAGGGATATCAGTTCATCATCTTTTCATTCATTAAGCTGTTATGGGGTCTTTCTATTAGTTTTTTGTCGATCTTGGTGTATGGGGGCCTTGCCAGGCTTGATTGTAGGCTCGCTACATGGTTGGGAAGAATCTTTGTTCCGGGTGCTAAGTTGAAGAATGTTTTAGCACTCCATTTCTTTTCCTTGATCTTGTGCTGTGCTTGGCACGAATGATCTAGCAGGGTTTGAGGCGATGGAAAGCTCATTGTTTCTTTTGAAGAGATGGATTCCCTTTGCTTTTTTCTTTGGGGTTCCTCGCAGGATTTCAGACAATCTTCTTTTATTTCTTTTTCAGGATCCTTAGACTATTGTTAATAGGGTTTGCTTCTATCAAGGCGCGGTCTGTGTTTATGCATTGTTTCTTTTAATATAAAAAATAGACCGGAAAATAATAATTAATCTACGCTTACTCTTTAACATTATTCATCTCACTTTCAAAAGGTCTTGAATGGCTGATTTTAGACGTATACTCTTCCCAGGAGCTACCCCAGGATATTGGAGAAGCACTTTGTGATCTGCTTGACGGGAAGGGTGATACCAATGCAAAAATTGAAAGGTATAGCTTCTCCTGTTACCTGAAAATATACCAAAAATTCTTCTGATTTCAGTTTTTGGGCATATTTGCCATTGGCCTTCAGCATGAATGGTTTTTCAGGGACGATCTCTTATTTAAAAGGCCTTGTGTAGAAACTCACTGCAGTATCCTGGATCCTCAATGGGGTCCCGCACCCATGCTTAATCCTTCCTTATTCTACCAACATCAAGCTGAAACGAACAGATTTCCTTTCACACAGATGCCTTTAATATCTGGACCATCACAAATTAACTCTCGAAAACGTTCCCTCATTAATGGAAGTCACACTAGCACTCAGTTGGATCAGGATTCTTCTGCACCAATTGATGGTTGGGGTTGGTCTGCAGATAGAAATTCCCTTGCTAGTACCTTGACCGATGATGAGATCCTGGAAATGGTACGGTGGTCCTATCTTAGCTTCCAGTGGTGTAACTGTTTTGTATAGTTTCATTTTCTTCAAATAAATTCTCCTGTTGATTTTTGAGCAGTGTCCTACATTGACTTGTTTAATGGGGGTATCGTATGTGCACAATATCCGTTTCCAGTTCCTGGTTCATAAATGATAATGTATGTCATCGTAAATGTATTTCAAAATTTTCTGTCTTTATGTTGATGAACTCTCGGGGCTTGTTTGGTAATTGCTTTATCATGCCGACATCTTCACATCTTTATATGGACATGTTTTTGAAAATAGAAAAAGTAAAGAAATTGGTTGGTGTTTCTCAACGAATTACAAACTGTGTGGTTGGAAATCTCAGGCCACTTTGCTGTCCCTCAGATGTGATGAAAATTGTCTACTGATATTTACAGCTACATTATGTGATTTTCTTTTGAAGTTGTTTAATAGGAAGAATTTTTCATCTTCCATGTGTTGATTCCTTTATAATGTTTTAGTTGCTTTTCTCATTGTTTTCTTTATTCCTACTCAAACCAGGAAAAGTATTGGTGATATTGGGGTTAAATGGTTTTTGTCTTTCTTTGTCAGGATCAAGAGCAAAAAAGTAGTGAAAACTCTTATAGAAGAGTGACCTATATTAGTTACAGATTAGTTTTGTTTCAATTGAGGAGTATGGGATGGGATAAAAAATTGCCGAGTCAAAAATTGTGATTATAACTTAGGAGTCAAAAGATTGTCAGTGTGGGAGCTCTCACTGCTATGATTTGAAAAATTGTACTAGGAGTGGGAGCTTACTATTGTGTCCTGTTCATTTATTTGCAGCCATGATGCTTACATTTTTGAAAAAACCTAATTGCATCATCTATGAACTGATTCTTTTAGAATTTCTACTGGTCAATGAAGTTAGGAGACGGTACAAATGAGTGAATAAATTTGATATATATATGTATGTATATGAGGAGCAAAATAAGGAAGGTGGCGCTGTCAAAAAGAGAAAAGTCGGGTATCACTGGGTTTGCTTTGAGGATTGTTAAGATAATGAAATTATTAGACATTTAATTTCACATGATGTGTAAGAAATGGGTTTCGAGCTCTTAATGTAGATTCATTTTGATGTACCTTGATTGCCAGGTTATCTTTTTCCCAGTCCCCATATTATTCTTAGGAGTGATTAAGAAAATCCATAATCTTGTTTTGCGTGTTACAACGTTTTAATGTTGGTATTGACGATTGATATACGTGCTCTCTACTGGTTCAAAATGCAGTCATATGAAGAGTACCTAGAGGTGCATAGCAAAAGGAACAAACGGTTATGTCATCCTGTAAGTATTCTTTACTTTGTGCAATGCATTGTAATTTATTTCTTCTCTTATTCCTCTAAAGTTCTGTTCTGTATTGCTGATGGTGCATATATCAATTAGCAACAATAATAAAATAATTGATATCATTATGATGGAAATGTTTTATATTTCATTCCCGGTTATCATAAATCTCTATACTCCAAATTAGATTCTCAATTTATGCAAGTGATCCGAATGGATGGCGAAGGAAAACTCTCTAACTGGGAAAAGAAATGCCTGTAAATTCTTTATCTCAACTTCCTTTCCGAGTGGGCTAGACTCTAGGTGGATTATGCAACTGCCTATTCAGTTACTTCTGAATAAAACATAGGTAATTTTTTTGTTAATGAGTATGAGTAGGTACGGCCCGTAATGTTTAGGGGTGAGGGAGTATTTGTACCCTATGGTTGCTGATATCCAAGTTCCAGTTGATTGGAATAAGATAGTTCATTTTAGCAAGGTGGTTGTGAGATGTGCACTGATTCTTTGGCTAGATATATCTCAAGTCACCTTTAACTGAAAATAAGGAAAGATTGAAACGATTGTTAAAAAGATGTAAAGAACTAAATTTGAAGGGATTAGTTTCTTGGATTTTCATGATGTGTATGTTCAATTGTACATTTGGTAACGACTTGACTAAGAAATTGTACTGGAACAGGATGTCGGGATGCCAAGGAGAACGCGGGAGTCAATTAGCAAAGAGCGCAGTGATGATTCGTAAGTTTTATCCAAGTATATAAACACAAGAATCTTATACAAATGCTTACAAAATGACTTTTCCCGTGTCAACATTTACATTCATAGTGATGTTCCCCTGGCTCCTCGTCTATTATGTTTGCATATCATTTTCCTATATTTAATACTCGGAAATAATTATGCAGCTACTCAGACAGCCGTTCAAGTAAAAGATCTCACCGTTCATTGCGTAAGTAGTGGTTAATGAAAGGAACAAGGAAGCCTTCCCTTCCGATAGATCTTTGTTATCGGACTGCACATTTCAACCATTTATCCTGCGCACAGTGACTTGGTGAATTTATGTTGACAATGTTAATTTATTTCCCTGAAACGAGGCTTCATGTTGTGATGTTGTATACATGCAGATATATATTTATTCTGTTGTGTGATTTTATCTTCTTTGAGTCGTATATTTTGCTAACAGTAAACATCATAATTTTATTTTGAGAAGGTAGAAGT
This sequence comes from Embelia ribes, assembly GCA_001753735.1. Classification (NCBI taxonomy): domain Eukaryota; kingdom Viridiplantae; phylum Streptophyta; class Magnoliopsida; order Ericales; family Primulaceae; genus Embelia; species Embelia ribes. The sequence goes on from MKEJ01001300.1 coordinate 18,366, forward strand.
TTGTATATACATCAAGCTGCCAAATGGCCTTGACTCTATTTTCTCATTTTTATTGATTGAGTCTATGGAATGTAATCTTAATTATGCATTATTCTTTAAGAACTGTACAAGTTCAAAATTTTTATGACGGCATTTTTCATGATTTCGTGTTCATGTGCATTGAACTAGATCGGCGTTATCAAGGCTATGATAGTGTTCAATAACCGTAAAGTGAATTTTAAAAAAATTGATTATAGTAGACGGCATATGGATAAAAATACTGTTTCCTTCCTGTCTAAGCTACGCATGATAACTTTTCTGATACGGTGAAAGTACTTTTGAATCTTTCTGTTACGTGAAACAGATTGAAGGTGAGAGGGTAGAGTTCGGTAAACAAAATGTCCTCAGCCGAATAGGACCTTGTCAAGTTATTTGTAATTATCAACGTAAGAGAATCATGCGATCATGTACCAGACAAGCTCTTATGTGTCAATTGTTTATTGATAGTTTTTTTAAAATAAGATCAAGATCTCGTGATAATTGGTACATACTTAATACGTAATTGGCGATATTTGAACCATTTCCGTTAAATTATTTGTTCGAACTCATTAATGATAATGTTCTATATCCGACTCATTGGATTACTTTTTTTTTTTGGTGGATAATCAAACTCATAGGAATACTGCTTGCTCATAAAGTAGGAAGTTTCTCACTGAGAGTAAAGTTTGTGTAATTTATGTAGTAGAGATTTCATTAGCTTATAAAATAATCTGCAAGTTTTATAAGGGCAAACAGCAGCAACATATTTTATGCAGACAGCTTCAATTTTAATGTCTTGCCAAATGCAAAAAATTTATCAACGCAATAATCTTATAAGATAGCTTACTAAACGGCTCGCCATTTTATTTTATTTTGGGAAAATTTAATGGCTCGTTATTTTTCGATGTTACACAGTTGCAGTCCCAAAGGGAAGCGGATGGCGCCAAGCTCAGAAAATTTCACAAAATATCTATGTAAATGTTAAAATTTTTTATACCTCTATAGCCCGCCCCCCCCTAAAAAAAAAAAAGTCCGCTATATAGAATAAGAGGATTCGGTCCTCCTATCCAGAAATCCTGAATCCACCAATAATATTACATATATAATATTATTTAAAAATAAAGATGTAATATGTGAACATATTTTTAAGGGTGTCCTTATGAATGCCAATAAATAATTACCCAAATCCAGGAAATTAAATTGCTCTCTATCCTGAGCATCTGTCCAAAATCCAATAGGAAAATAATTATTTGGAGAGGACGTACAAAATGCAAATTGGGCATAAATTTTATCGATTTCCACTTCTCTGGTACTTCAAATATATTTAATTAGTAAATATCCATTTAATTTTCATATATACAATTAAAAAGCTTTCCTTTTTAAATAGATGTAGAAGGCAATGAAAATACTCTTTTAGTTTATATCATCCCTTAAAATACACGTATATTAACGTTTATCTAGCCATTTTCCTCTGTATATTTTATTTTTTTTTTTAAAAAGAAAAGTATATTCCCATTATAAAACCCAGCCCAATTATTATTTATTTTATTAATAAATATGTGGAACCATCCAGAAGGGAGAGACAGTGGGGGGTAAAAAATGGAATCAATGAAAGAAATAATTAAACTGAAAAAGGAGAAGAGAGAAAGAATATGGCATATTTGAGGACAGTGGCAGCGGCAAGCACCACGGTGGCCATCGCCCTCTCTCTCTCCTCTCTCTCTCCCTCCTCCAAGACTCCTCCAATCTTCTCTTCTCTCTCCTCTAACTCCTTCCTCCTTCCCCGCCTTTCTAGGACCTTCGCTCCGCCGCCCTCCGCCGTGCATATGGATGCTCCTTCTTCCGATCTCAAATTCGCATCTCAGGTCATTTTAATCACTTCTCTCTCTCTCTATATATATATGTGTGTGTGTGTGTGTGTGTATGTGTATGTGCGTATAGTTGCTCAGTTGCTAATATTTGGCGGTGTTTGACTTTGCAGAATGGTTCCTCGGTGCCGGAATTACTCGTGAGTTTCTCGTGCCTGTCATATTTAGAGTTCATTTGAATGCAGCTGCTAAACAGATATTATTTTTTACTAAGAAAAAAAAATTCGACTCATCTAGTTTATTTAGGTCAAATCAGCAAATAAGCTCAGTTTAAAAGTTGATCACCCAAGCGTTGTTAAGCTTTTAAGCAAAAATAATCTGAAAAGTTGAAGCTTATGAGCTGTAACCAAACAAGCTCTTATTCCCTTTTTTGCTGCCGGATTTTTGAAGTGCATTCCCACTTCTATTCCTTTGTTTTATTCCTCAATTGAAGAATTCGGATTAGAAATGTTTCACAATAGTGTTTATCTTGTAGGATTTATACGCGACAGATTTCATAATATATGTAGATAGATTCGTCTAACCTTAATAAGTTTCTAGTCTAATTAATTTATAATGATCATAATCTTAATAAATAAGACCAAAAATATGGATTGTAGACAAATCTTAATAGTATATATGTATTCCCAATTAATTCAAGAGATATAGAGATTAAAACACCGGAAGCTTACTTGAATCCATGATTGGAAGTTTTCGAACGGGTTAAATCCTCCATCCCGATAGAACCTCAATGACAAAAGTTAATTTGTCTCTTACTCTAGTGATTAGGATGTAGAGAAGAAGAGGAAGAACTAGGGTTCTTCTTTTTTGTGTTGTATGAGTTGGGGATCACAACTCCAATATTTATACTAGGTCAAATATTAGGTTTAAATATTTCTTATTCCGTCCACTCGTACAATTAGAAATGTCACTAATGTATCTGCACATTAATTACATAACAATTGTACCCTTAAGCCAAATACTTAATCTTAATTAGACCACTTTAGTTAGGCTTCATTAAATTGATAGCACAACATATTTAATATTTACATATGTGGTCACACAATTATTGAAATATTCTAACATATCTTTCTAAAAATATCTTATGAGAATTGCAATGGTAAATTTTTGAGTGGCAAAGTCTCCCCACTCACAATTTCCGTATGAAGATATAATCTCTCTTGCTTGTATATTAAATTTATATTTTGTGATAGGATATATGACTTTCAATTTTTTTAAAATAGTCGAGAAAGATTGAAGTGTGCGCTTTTTAAAAATTTGGATTTCTATTAGAGAAATTGCTTTCTTTAAACTATGATTTGGAAATTAAACGAAAAGATCCATTAGAATGCTCTAAATTAGGTAAGTTGAAATTTTTTGAAATTAGAAATG
>MKEJ01001320.1:0-12602 GCA_001753735.1 Embelia ribes
TGCAAGTCTATTCCCTTTTTAAAGAAAAGGAAAAAAAATATATATATAATTTTAAAGAAAGAAAATAAAATGTGATCTACTTCTACTTCGCTTCTTTCTACTTCACATCATACAATATAACATTCATCATTTATCAGAGTACGCAAAATCATAAATAGCCTGCATATGACCTATATATGAATTTATAAGTAAACACCTCATTTACAACAATAGTTAAGCTATATGCTTGAATAAAATAATAAAATGTATATAATCCAAGTCTATATAAAGTATATTATAATTTTGTTCTAACCCGAACAATCTCAAGGGCTATAACAAAATGTACTAAAAAATATTATCTACTACAACATCTTCAACTTCAAAATAAAAGTACAACTTAAATTTAAATACATCACTTCTAAGGCCAAAATAATCTAATATGAGGTTGGCCAATACAAAATATCTACTACAACTTCATCTTAAAAAATATATACATCCATCATAAGACATCTCAATGATGACTCTCGCTAGCCTCCTCATCTACACTAGTATTAGAATACAAAACGAGAAATAGAAAACGCACGAGTTAGTCTACTAAATAATACAATACATGTGATGTTATGCGGTGCCATAAAGTGTAAATATGAATGCAATGCAACTTCAATGCAATGCAATATGATGTTAACTTCTAGACTTTTATTTCTAAAAAATTTGGGACTAGCGTGTAAACTCTTTTTTCTTCAAAAATAAAGTTCCTTTGTGAACCATCCATAAATTGTTCCCTTTGTGGAATATTTATGGGCAAATCCCTGATCAGGTGTTCTGACTTTCACGGTAGGGCGTCACCACTCTCTTTATTTTCTTCAAAAAAATTCGTGAATGCGACACTTGTCCCGAAAAGAAATGGAAAATAACTCAACATTATCCATGAATAATATGCAAACTTCCTTAAAAAATAAATCATGTTCGAAAACTTCAAATTTAACTTGAACTTTATAAACTTCATAAAACTTCTTAAACTTCATAACTTCGTGAAGTTTCGTTTTTCACTAATAAGATTGAGAATCGCTCCTTCGTGAATATATCAGTTTTCTTCCTTTCACGTCTTTTGAAAATTTTATTTTCCAAAACTTCAAATACTTCAAGAAAAATCAAATTCAACTTCTTGTTTGACAAAAATGTCATTTTGCTTCAAAATATGTATATGCCACTTAAATGAATTAAATGTCAACACGTATGATCAAATAATTCATCAAACTTCAAATTATACTTCAAGCTTCATATAATCAACTTCAAACAACTAATCATACATCTCTAATTTACTTCATAAATCATAATTCATACTTCATAAATTAACTTCAAACAACTACAATTCAACTCCAATTAACTTCATAATATCAAACCACTTCATAATATTTACACGTAAGGTATGCACATAAACTCATGCGTATATTATTATTATTCTATACACTACTCGTACCTACAGCCGCTTTAATTAACTTTTAGGAGCAAGTCTTCAAAAAGCCCCAATTTCTTCTTTTTCTTCTTTACCTTGTAGTTTGATCTATCTACTAAGCTCAAATCACCTCGAACCTACATTTAAAAATGGTTTACTCATCATATGGATAAAGATTATCAAATTTAATTTTTCGTACCAACTAGGTACAAAAATCAAGAAATTATGAACTACTAAGATAGGATTCATGGCTTACCTCAAAACGATCTCAATGCTTTGAGGAGGAGGAGCAAGAATCTATCCTTAGATTGTGGATTGGATCCTGGGGGCTAGATCAATCGAGCTCCTAATCTTCAAGAATTTCGTGGCCTCTTCTCTTTTTCTCTCTATTGACTTTTCTGGGTAAAAATATAAGAGTCTCCACTACCTAAAGTCTGTTTAAAACGATTATACTTTTGTCCTGATAATGCCGTTCGAACAACATGTTTACACCGTTCAAATGGCTCTACCGTCTGAACTGCAAAATGTTACCATTCGAATGGTAACCCCTGAGCTAGTGCACTTTGAAAAATTGCAAAAATTTTCTAAGGCATGGAACCAATCACTTCAACTCCAAACTTCACCGTTCAACTTCAAATACTATTTTACTCATATTAATCATTTGAAGTATATATCCTAAGGTTATTATATAGTATTTCCTCATTCATACTAATTGTCGTAAGGTCAAGGCATCTTGTTTCACCTCAATAACAAATTTAAACTTCAACTCATGCTACATTCTAAACTAATATAACACCTCTTCTTACTTCAATACTTCTACAATCATTCTACAACTTCATACTTCTTTTGATAATACTTCATATACTTCTAAAATGATACAATAATAATATTATATACTTTGATAATATTATTATTAATGCGAAAAATTTACTTGGTATTTCCTGGACATTACAAGTCAAATCGATCTAATAGCATTTGGATCGATCGATCTGATAAGTTAGATCGATCCAAAAGCATTTAGATCGATCAAAGCCACGGAAATTTGGGGTCCAAACACCTAGGGTCGAAAACTTCCAAAAACATTCACAATTACTCATAGACCTTAATAGAAATGTTCGAAAACTTTTGGAATAGCATTTGAGTGCCTAAAGCTCAATCTACCTGACTTTATGCGACTACTGACAAACCCAATCCGCACACTGCATTTCTACGCTAATTAATGCTATAACCCTACCATGTGACTATGCACAACTAACTATGCATATACATATACTCCATGCATACCATTAAATAATAAAATTATAATTCAAAGCTTAATATTATTATTAAAATGAAAATTTTAGTTGAATTTCCGGGATGTTACATCCTCTCCACGATAGAAAATTTCATCCCCAAAATTTGCACATATTACGCAAAGGAATAACATACCGGAATCGATTAATAACTCTAGGTATTTTCTATATATCTCCACCTCGCGCTCCCACATCATCTCTTCACTTGAATCACACTTCCACAACACTCTAACCAAACAAACATTATGTCGACACAATGTTTGTTCTTTCAAATCCAAGATACAAATCGGTTAAAGACATACAATATATCATCTTCGGTATACAAATCATCTAAGTCAATCACGTAGAATAAATCCCGAATATACTTTTGCAATATGGATACGTGAAAGATTGGATGAACTTTCATAGGTTGAGGTGGTAACGCTAACCGATATGCTACTTAATCCACCGCCTGGAGAATAAGGAAAGGACCAATATAATGCGGTGAAATATTTCATTTCTTTCTAAATTGCATGATCCCTTTCTTCGAAGATAGTTTTAGAAACACATTCTCCCCCACTTCGAATGCTAACGGTCTCCTACGCACATCTGCATAACTTTTGTGATAACTTCACATCGTCTCTAACAGTTGCTTAATCAACTGCACATTTCGAGTTATCTTTTGACCTAACAATGCTCCATCATCTACCTCTACCCAACACACTGGAGATCGACATGATCTCCCATATAATGTGTCAAATGGTGCCATTTCGATATTTGCATGATAACTATTATTGTAAGCAAATTCAATCAAGCTTAAATGATGTTCTCAACTTCTGTCAAAATCAAGCACTCAAGCTCGAAGCATATCCTCTAACATGTGGATAGTTCGCTCTGATTGACCATCATTTGCCGGTAAAAGCTGTGCTTAAAGAAAGTTTGGTTCCTAAGGCTTCTTGAAACCCCGACCAATAGCTCGATATAAATCGAGAGTCATGGTCTAATACTATAGACATTGGAACTCCATACAATTGAACAGTCTTATCGATGTACTTCCAACATAACTTTTCGATGGAATCGATAGTTCAAATCGGAAGAAAATGAGTAGACTTTGTCATTCGGTCGAAAATCACTTAAATAGCATATGAACCACGCTGCGATCTGGGCAAACCCACTACAAAATCCATAGTAATCTGCTCCTATTTCCACTCAGGAATTGGTAATAGTCTAAGCAATCCATCAGGATGCTTGTGTTCAGCCTTCACTTGTTGACACGTCAAATAATGCTATACGAACTTTGCAACATCCTTTTTCATTATGGGCCATTAAAATTGACGTGTTATGTCACGATACATTTTGGTACTCCCAGGATGCACCACCAAATGTGAGTAATGAGATTCACACAAAACCTCATCATGAAAAGAAATAGGGATGAATAAATGACCCTAAAATTAAATTCCACCATCCTCCGCGAATACCCATTTGTCAAGTCCATGCTCTTTAAGAATGTGAACATGGTAGTGTTAGATTCATCATCCACACACTGAGCTTCAACCATGCGAGTAATCAACGTATGTAACTCCAATCCCCACTTCTTCCATAAATTCCAAGCCAAACTCGTTCAACACTCACATTATCTCCCATTTATCCGCCGCCAAAAATGCAAAAGTACACCGAGTCTTGCGACTCAATGCATCCTTTACAATATTGGCTTTTCTGAGATGATACTCTAAATCAAAATTATATTAATATAAGTATTATATCCACCTCCGCTAGTGTATCTTCAGTTTATGTTGGGTAAATACGTACTTGAGTAGTTTATGGTCAGAAAATACCTCGAATTTCTCACCATAAAGATAATGATGCCACACCTTCAATGCAAACACCACCTCTCCAAGTTTGAGATTATGAGTTGGAAGTTATTCTCATGAATCTTGAGCTACCTTGACGCATATGCCATTACCTTTCCAGGTTGCATTAATATGCAATCCAACCTTTCTTTCGATGCATCGAAATACACCAAGTAGCCAAACCCTTGCTTCGGAATGATAAGAATAGGAGGCGTGGTTAGCAAATTCTTGAGTCGAAGAAAAGACTCCTCATACTTTACACTCCATTCAAACCTCACGTCCTTATGAGTAAGCTTCGTCATTGGGGATGCCAAATGGAAAAAAGTCCTTAACAAAGCAACGATAATGCCCGGCTAACCCCAAGAAGCACGAATTTCAAACATCGACTTAGGTCGTTCCCAATTGGTCATGGCCTCAACTTTCGATGGATCAATAGCTACACCTCCTTCTGATACAACATGGCCAAGAAATCGCACTTCGTGTAGCCAAAATTGGCATTTTGAGAACTTTGCAAAAATTCGATGCTCTCAAGGAGTAGAAAGAACAACGTGAAGATGTTCTTGGTGCACCTCTTCTATAGGCGAATACACGACAATATCATCAATAAACACGATAATGAAATGATCTAAATAAGATTGAAAAATGATGTTCATCAAATCCATAAATGCCGCAGGAGTATTCTTCAAACCAAAAGGCATTATGAGAAATTCAAAATGCCCATACCGAGTTCGAAAAATAGTTTTCTCGGTATCCTCCTTCTGCACTTGCAATTTTTGATAACCCGAACGCAGATCAATTTTGGAAAAAAAATGAGAATCCCGAAGTTGGCCAAAAAGATCATCAATACACGGTAAATGGTACTTATTCTTTACCGTCATGTGATTCAATTTGCGATAGTCAATACACATGTGTATTGGTCCATCCTTTTTTGGGATAAGCAATACTGGAGCACCCCAAGGAGAAGTGATCGGTTTGATAACCTCTTCAATGTCAGTTCATCAATCTACACCCAAAGTTCCTCCATCACCACTGGAGTCAAATAATAAGGTGCGATTGCAAAAGGATTAGTCCCCGACACAAATCAAAAGTGAACTCGACCTCACGCTCGGGTGGTAATCCACTTAAATCATCGAGGAAGATATCAAGAAACTCGCAAACTATTGGCAATGACTCCATCCCTGCAATTACTTCCTCTGCAATAGAAAAATTAGCCATCATAATAGAAAGGTTAGACAACATATGATGAGTTAAAAGAATCATATGATCACTCTCCTTCTAGAAAACAACGCTAACTTCTTCAGGAGTCTTAACCACAACTCTACGCCTCTCGCAGTCAATGATAGCATGGAAGTCTTTCAACCAATATATACCCAGAATGATATTGAAACTTAACATGCTAAGTACTATGAAATCATATGTGAAAATATGATCCGCTATAAGAAAATAACACTTCTAACAAATGCAATCAACCCTGTAAGTATTATCCCCTAGAGTATCAACATACATGGGAGAATTTAAACACTCCACAGGAAATTCCAATATCTGGTATCAAATAAAATATGTATCCATGTAGAGAGAAATGGTACGATACCTCGAACAATAGAAGACTCAACAACATCTGGAGCCTAAGGTATTGCATAAGCCTGGGTTTGAGAAGACTGGCCCTGCTGAAATCCACCATGTCCAATGCTACTCTGATAAACCCAGCGAGCTATACCTCTACTCTGACGAGAAGATGATGTAGAAATAATTGGCGGTGCCTTCGAAACCACTTCAAGAGTTGAAAGCTACTGATGCCCACTACCAGGTGCAGCCGGAACAACAAAGCTCTCTGGGCAATGAGACTGGATGTGACCCCGTTGACCGCACCAACAACAAATGACTAACGAACACCCCGTCTCAACATGCAACTCCGATCCGCACATACAACATACCAGAGGGTAAGTACAGTCACAAGCTATATGACCCTGATGCCCATACTAAAAATACCCTGAACCTGATACGAAAGATCCCGAAGAATTCGAAAAAGTAGGTTGAGACCACCTGCGAGAAAAAGAAGGAAAGTCGCCCTGTGACCTCTTCCTATCACCGCCACTACTAATATAAGAACTAGCACCACCGACACTATGACCACCATGAATTCTGGAACCCATATCCAGACCTTGAATGGATTGTGACTGAGAATAAGAAGGTTAGGTCTAATATCAAGTAAGATGAGAAGTAGAACGAGAAACCTTCGGCTGCTGCTTGGTTTCCAGATTGTGTTCCACCTCTATGACCCTATCAACACTCCTTAAAAGTGTTAGACCGCTCTACCATCACATACATTTGAATAGAGGGTTGTAACCTGCTATTAAACTTACGAAAACACATCTTCTCCGTCGACATATTCTTGGGTGCGTATCGAGACAAATTAGTAAAAGAAATATGATACTCTTGCACCAAAAAACCTTCTTGAACGAGATTCATAAACTACTCTCGCTTCCTTTTGGAAAATATATCTGGAAAAAATTTCTTCCAAAAATAGCTCCCGAAATATGGACCAAGGAATATCCCCCAATCCGTTCACCTCTTCCTTGCTACTTCATCAACGAGCAACCTTGCCCTACAAATACAATGACGCCGTCGCCATCCATCGTGTGAAGAGATTTAAATATTCTCTCCACATCCCGCATCCATTCTTCAGCTAGAATAGCTTCGCCCTCTCCCGAATAGATCGGTGGATCCATGGTACGAAACGTCTTTTGAGCCGTGAATATTTGAGTCTCTATGCTTTCCACACCTTCCCTCGACCCCTTAGCCACGCAAATCAAGATGACTTCCAACTATTGAAGTACACTAGAAGATCCTTTTGCATCATTGAGACCTCTCATCGGAATGTACTTGGATGAACTTGAGGTTATGGTAAGGAAGCCTCCTCCTCAGAATTCACCAAACTCTCATCCATGCTCGTCGTCTCTTCTAATTCAGGGATATTCTTCACTTTCCGAATTTCCATTTCTCGTGTGCGAGTATGCCTTATATGTACTTTTTCTTTGTCATGAATCCCCACTCTACCGCCACAACCATGCACATTCGAAGCTCTTCCTTCACGTCGACCACCGCCTCGATTTCCATGCCATCGCACCATCATTAGCTTCACATCAACAATCATGTAAGGAGGAGAAAATTATATTCATAATGTAATAATAGTATCTATGCCAACACAACTATCATACATTATACTACATAATAATTGAGTATAAGTAAACAATTACCTACACTTTCTTACACTCTCGCCCTGCCAAGACCTCCTACCCGCAAGTTACCAAGGTTTACATAACTTGGTTGGCTCTGATACCTACCTGTTGCACCCTAAATCCCCATAAACTTGGGGACGTGAAATTAAATAAAGAAAGGTAGAATGGAATATAATATACAAGGTTCCAAAAGAAAATTAAAGTAACGTCTACGCCATTTACATCGCATCTATCCGCCACTACAGGACGATCCTACACACATTCTGCAGCATGATCATCAACCTGTAAATAAAAGACTATGCTAAAAGAAAGGAGGATGACCAGTGCCAACTCTAAAAAATATATATATACACATCTGAATAAAGTAAACATGACTGTTTAGTTATACAACGCTACAAGCTGTATGTATGTCAAAATACAAAGGAAATAAATGTATACTTAGGTTCTTTATCTTTCATAAAGGAGCAAGAACCTATCTATACCTTCGCCACACTAACTATGCTATATTTACGCTATTAAGTACACTATAGAATAAGATATATAATCTTACGCTAACATGTGCGCCAAAAATATGTACAAGATAAACCTGAGTACCTAATGATACTTTGCGCCTGCCTCTACACCTACAAAGCCATGTATGTATCCAATATATGGAAAAAATAAATATACGATTAGCCAATAAACTCCACGATAAAGAAGAGATTAGATTATATACATTATGAATGAAAGCATGTCTACGCATAAATATCATATGAGTATAAATGAAATTATGATCATAAATGCAACACATACCCATGCATGCCCACACCAACACCAATACTTAAAAAAATATTTTATTGGGACTAGTATCGCCACGCTATCATAAATTAATAAGGTCACTACCAGCTGATGACATGACCGAGCCTTCATTGATCACCACCTACTGGTGACGTAATCAATGGTATAATCCCAGATCTGGTTTTCTAACTTTTACGGTAATGCTGAATAACCTCGTTGCTAAGATCTATGCATTTTATATTTTGATACATTTATGTCCCGATAATTGAAAAGAGTACACCCATGCATTTTAAAATAATTTCTTTTCAAAAATTCCATGCTATCGCAACACTACACTATGCCACATGTATACAATGAAATGCATTTAGCTACGCATGATAACATGTTAATTTCTATGCATATAACATGATAATGAACAATGCATAAAATGAATATAAACTACGCATATGATGAATTCCATACTCTTTCTATACTTCACCACTTAACAAACACGTTTAAGTCATTTATGTATAACAATGCTTATATGCCGTATTACTATACATACCTACACCTACGCCAATTCCTCACCTATGTGACATATTAATTCATATCAAGGGGTATACGCGTATTCTACAGCTATATGACGTTTCTATCACGTCCAATTCAACACTTAACCACTTCGCATCCTAATGTCTCATTCATGCACATACATACGGACAAAGTCGTCAACTTTATATTAAAATTTGTTGACTACCGTACTTATTAAGCCACTAGAAGTCATCCCAGGATTTCCTACACAAAAGCCCCAAAATCGCCTCTTCTTCGCCCCTCGATTTGATCTAGCAAATAAAATAAAATCGTCAAACACCAAGATATAAAGTTATTCTACTCTTCACAAGGAACAAGAATATCAAATAAAATTTCATGTACAAAAGGTGCACAGAAATTGAAATAAATTAACCGGAAGGAATGAAAGAAAACCTTATGTAGAAATGGTCTCTACGATATGAGATTGAAGAATCTCCGCTTTTTAATCCGATCCGAGCCCTGAGCCTAGATGAAATCAAGCTCTCAAAGGTGTGAGTTTGAGTTCCCCCACCCCACTCCTCTCACTATATTTGAAAATTGCAAAAATAGAATGAGAAAGACAAGTGTTTGGTCCATGCACTGAAGTCAGTCAACACTAGTTGGATCGATCCAAAAGTACTTGGATTAATAGAAGCCACATGAATTTTGGGTCCAAACGCCTTGAGCTGAAAACTTCCAAAAATATTCAGAATCACTCGTGGACCTTAAAACAAGTGTCTGACAACTTTTGGAATTGTGCTTGAGTACCTAAAACTCAATCTACGCGACTACCGGTAAACCTCGTCCGCACACCGCATTTCTATGCTAACCAACTCTATAACCCCACCACGCGACTACGCACTATGTATATAAATAGACTCCACATATACCATATAATAATAATATTATAATTCAACGCTTAATATTATTATTAAAACGAAAATTTTAGTCGAATTGACGAGACGTTAAACAACCAAACACAAACATGAATCTTGCTATGACAACTAATAAATTATTAATTATTGAAACTACTCATATTAACTTATTGAATCGTAAAAAAAAATAATTCTTTCATAGTAACATGAACTTGCTCCATTTTATTTAAACTTAAAAAAGCAGTAAATTCAAAAGAAGGAGTTAATTGTATTTCTTGTTATGGAGGAAAAACATAAATAAATGCTTTTCCTTGTAGATTTTTCCTAGATTTTAGCAAACTAAGATTTTTTTTTCTTGTTTATCAAGATAAAATATAATCACCAGTTCTTTCCATTTAGGATTCATGTTCATTTTTGAAATATAGTAATTTTTCTTTAGAAAGTTCATTAAAATACCACTGACGAAATTCATTATCTTGTGATAGAAAAAATTCTTTATTAAGAAATTTTCAAAATGTGCTTCCTGATTGTAAATCAACCATTAAGGTGGAAACCCATTTCATAAGCAGGGAGGGATTCCCTAAAGGAAGGATACTTTCTTCCAGTAAATTTAAAGAGGAACTTGATTTTGACTTATTCTATTTCTTCTCTATCAATTTGAAAAGTGGATGCTCTAGTAGGAGTTAAAGAAATAATACTAGAGCAAAATCTAGGAGAGAAAGTTATTGGTATCTCAACTATATGTTGAGGTGTAAATTTTATATAATATCTCCTTCAGTGGTCTTAATAATCTGATCAATTTCGTGATTTAGATTTGGTTGAGGATCGGTCTCTTTTGGTAGAAAACAAGTCTCATGAATGTTAATTTCATCCCATAGCCTAATTGTTGTTATATTAGAAGTTAACAAATTTCTTTCTACTAGAGTAGTAGTACCTAGAAAGTCAATATATTTTTCATTAACATTAGGAGTTATAGTAAGTAGGACCTTATAACATATTCTATAATATACAGTTATGATTTCACTATCTTGATAAAAATTATATCCATGGGTAAACAAAGTAAATTACACCTCATCTAATAGATTAAGATCACTAAGGGATAAAGTCAAATTGGGAGACACGTTCAAGTAAATTGGTCCATGACAAAGCCTATAGTTTCTATAAGGGCGGCAAAATATAGTTTAAAATCTTTACATCTTCTGTCCTTTAACATAAACCATTAAATTGACATTCAAGCCTAAAAGTGTCAGTATTTGAATCAATCCAATATGGATACATTTATAGCTTAAAATAATTTAATAAATCTTTCTTATTCAAAAGCCTAGGCTTAAAATAATTTCTAGCACTACTTGAACAATTTGGCTTTTGAGTAATAGATATTTATTAAATTATTTTAAAATTATAAATTTATCAATTTTTGATTAATTCATATATCCTTTAAACCATTAACATTTTTAGGCTTAAATGCTAGTATTATGGCTTATGTTAAAAACAGAAGATGTAAAGAATTTAAACAATCTTCTGCTTCCCTTATAGAAACTAGTCTTTATCATGGATTAATTTACTTTAATGTGTCCCCCAATTTAACTTTTTTTTTAATTGATCGTTATCTATTTAGATGAGTGTCAACCTATTTTACATATCCATGGATAAAATTTGTATCCTGGTAGTGAAATTATAGCTATATGCTATAGAATTTATTATAAGGTTCTACATAATACGACCTCCTAACGTTAAAAAAAAATATATCAATTTTCTAGATACCAATACTGTAGGATAAACAAATTTGTTAATTCCAATATAGCTACAAATTGGCTTATTAAATGGGATGAAATTAACTTTCATGAAACTTGGTCCCCATCAAAAGAGACATATTCTCATCCTATTTTGAATCAAGAATTTAATAAGATTATTCAGGCTACTGAAAGAGATGTTGAGATGGAATTTACACGTCAATATATTACCATGCCCTGAATTCCGAAGACCCGGAAAATGCGAGTGTTTCCCTTTTTAAAGAAAAAGAAAATAAAAATATATATAATTTTGAGGAAATGAAAAGGAAATGGGAAACACCGCTAAACGTCACATTCGCCACATTTTAATACAACATTCACGTCAGAGCGCACATAAAATAAATGTACATATAACATGCTAATGTATGCAAACCAATACCAACAATAAAAGTATAACACCTTGTTTACATTACATATAGAAGCGAAATGCTTGATAAAATATATAGCATATTATATATTATTCTAACCTGAATACATAATGCCATTTAATGCTACAATAAGCTGTAATACGCAAAGGAGTGCAACAACCACTACTACAATAACAAGGCTAAGCATCAAAGAATATATATTAATTAAAATGAGGCTATAACAAAATATAATAAAAGTACATCTCCATAGTATGTCTACATTAGAGCTCGCCCAAGCACCTCAAAGACAGCACTCACTAGCCTCTGCACCTGCACCACATTATATACAAAAAGATATGCAAAGAAAATATGCAAGTTATATTAATAAATAACGCAATAAACTAGATAGTATGCAATGCATCAAAATGTAAAAAGTAACCTAACAACAATATGTATAAATGCAATGCAA
>MKEJ01001333.1:0-10265 GCA_001753735.1 Embelia ribes
TTGAGTACGAAAAGATTTGTTCTAATTGTAATTCTATCAATTTATTTTTCCAAGCTCATGTTAAATAAAGTCTTAAAAAGCTAAGTGAAATGCAGACGCCTTAGCAGAAAGTGGCTGAATTTCACCATTATTATCTTGAATTTTCTTTTAGGCTTTGTTGTTGAGCCTTGTTAGACACAGAGGGGAAGCTAGTAGCATTTTCTGGTGGATCCTCAACGAGGAGGGCCCAATATAGTAAGCTGCAGTTTGTTGTGTGAGGAGCATTATGAAATTGTCAAAGAAATAACCAAGCTTTATCGAATAGTGTAGAGAGAGTAGTGGGTGTACTGGCTTGGTTAGGGAAGCTGAAAGCAATCATAAGGAAGCAAAAAAGACTAATTTAATTATTGTATCAGGCCCTAAGCTCTTAGAAAACTGTGCTCGATAGCCATCCAAGCAATCCGTTTGCTAATACTTTATGGTGTCATAGGTATCTCTAGATTGCGCAAATAATCAGAAGAGGATCACTTTTACGCAGCTAGAGTATGTGTAAGTCACAAAGCTACAGCTCAGTTACAGTGGTTACAAGTGAGCAAAGAAGAAGATGAAGAAACAGTGTGTAGAAGAAGAGAGAGAGAGAGAGGTGATCACAGAGAAACAGATAACACTTTGGGGAAGACACAAAAGTAGAGTTGGTGTGTGATAAGTGTGGTCAGATGAGAGTTCATGTAGCAGCTGATTCGCATTTTGGGTAGTGGGCGTGGTGCGATCTTGGGTTCGTCTCAGGATCTAAGGGTCACCAGGGGAGCCACGTAGCAGTCACTGGTGTTGATGGATCACGGCTGTATCACAGGGGATCTGGTGTGATGCCTCACATGTGCAGATCAAATGTTTGGGCTTTGGGCCTCGACACTAGTGGCCTGGCCAACGAACCGGCATCTAGTTGGGCTGGGTTAAAGCCCAACAACTCAGGAAACTCATCACAGGACTAGGTCAAAATGGGCCAAGCCAAGATCAAGCCCAATCAAGAGGCTTAATAAACTGCAAGGAGGGAAATTCTGTTACAAAGCTGTTACGCAAGTTGCAATTCAGTTTGAGATATTTTGGAGCTGAAAATGAATGTATAAAAGAAGGAGAATTGTTAGGAGAATTATCTTTTGTAAAATTCCTTTTGTATTCGTACAAAATTTGGAGGAAGAATCCCCTCAAAGAGGCGGCTCAGATTCAGTTTCTAAAATTTAAATTTAGGGTGTTTCAGTATGAAAACCTTTTTTTTCGTCTCCTAATCTGAGAAGGAGCTATGCATATGTCAGAACATACATTTAAAAAACCTATACTCTTGTGTATTATAGTAATAGCATTTTATTACGAAGACTCTGCCAGAACACCTTATTAAGACAAAAGGTAAAAATTAATTGATTGGGTGAAACTGTGTGATTTACTGATCTCTGGAAGTTTCATGCAATTGCAACCAATAGGGATGTCTCTTTCTGATGTGATGATGGATTTGACATATTCGGTTGGTAGATTAGATCTACTTACTACTTATGCGCTAGCTCCTTCATTTTAGTGGCATGTTTTCGCCATTTGGGTTATTATATTCTGGTGGAGCCATGCTTTAATCCAAGATGACACAGCCATGTTTTATGATTTTTTGCTTGGACACTGGAAAACAGGTCTTTTTTAAGGATAAATATATAAATACATGGATTTATTGGTAGTCATCTTTTTCTGCCCGTCTTTTTCTTTTTTTCTTTTATTTAATTTGAGTTAACTTTTTGAAGAAAGAGAAATTTATGATGGGAAAAGTATTATGTAGCCAAAAATCACCCATACTAGCTTTATTTTAGTGTTTTTGTTAAGTTACTTTGTTATCTTCTTATATTTTTGCAAACATGTACAACACAAATGCGCAATCACAGGATTTCTTATATGTATGCAGCCGGACATTTTTGTCTATTATCGGTGGTGTCGTTGCTGGTATTCTGGGATTGACAGGATTGAGTGGATTTATCTTCTATTTCCTAGTCATGGCAATTACTTCTGTTGGCCTAATAATAAAGGCAGGGTTCTCGATACATTCTTACTTTGGTTCCTGGAACCAAATTATATTGGATGGCATTCTGGGTGGCCTTATGGTACATTCTCTTTATTTGCCATTTACTTTATCTTGGTTTTTGGTTGTACTTGTACTCATATGCATATCAATCATGAAAGAAGAACTAATGATTGCTGGCATATCTTTTCGATATCGATAGATTTTTTTTTTAAAACAACTTGTGTTTAGCATCTGCTTGACCTGATTGCTTTCCTTTAAGGGCTTTGGGATCTCTGTCTTTTCTCTTTCAATTGCCAACTTTTGATGCTCATAACTTCTTTTGATCCCATGTCCTAGGAGCTCTGTTATTTCCCTATTTACATCTTTAATTATCTTAAAGCTAGAGGTCTGTGGACCCCTATGTCCGCTATACATTGAAACTTTTCTCTATGTTTTAGATTGTGCTGAACTAGATAATTGTTATTTTCATATTTACATCTCCATTTATCTCAAAATTAAGACACTTGTCGTCTCTTGCGTGCTCTTCTCATTTAGGACTCTTTCCCACGATTTAGATTGAGTCGATCTAGGAAAGTTGAACCTAACTAATTTCTTCCAAACTATGCTATTCAAATTGTTA
The DNA here is from genome assembly GCA_001753735.1 of Embelia ribes. Taxonomy (NCBI): domain Eukaryota; kingdom Viridiplantae; phylum Streptophyta; class Magnoliopsida; order Ericales; family Primulaceae; genus Embelia; species Embelia ribes. The sequence continues at coordinate 2,658 of MKEJ01001333.1, forward strand.
TAAAAGAGAGAGAGAGAGAGAGAGAGAGAGAGAAAGACCGGAGAAGCTGGGAAAATATTACCGAGAGGAGAGAGAGAGAGAGAGAGAGAGGGAGGAGAAAGCCCGGCCCTGGTAAAAATTTTGAAATTTGGGCGCAATTTTTTTTTTTTTACTGTAGCTCGCTGATGTGGCAGTGGGACCCACGTGCCACATCAGCGACCCTTGCCCCAACCCTTGGCTATGCCCTGGAGTATAGCAAAATCCTTAGGAATAAGATGAAATGTTTGGTTTTTTTTCTGCACAATCAAAATTTGCGCAGAAAGTTGGAGGGAGGGAGCAAAATGTTTGGCTGGACCCGAGAGGCTACATAGTAGGGCTGCGCTGCAGAGTACCTCCGTGCCATTTAATGAAAAACCTAAAATACTAGATTGAAAGAATTGACCCGCACAAAATTTTAATATAGAATATACTTTTTATTGGCCTTTATTTTTATTCTAATGATCCAGTGTGCTTTGCAATGGTAGTTCTTATATATATATATATATATATATATATATACTAGAAAGAGGTCACTCAATTTAAAATAAAAACATAAAAAATTTCATGGAAAAGGAACATTTTTTAAACTTTTTGTAAAGCCAATAAAAATAGAACAAGTTATATACTGAAATAATAGGAAATTCAATACATGTAACAAAACCAAAAACTAAGAGAAATACAAAAAATATTCTTTATATATATATATATATATATATATATATATATATGTATATGTATATTCCCCACCAATATTTTGCCTACTTTGTAGCTCACACTTTTCGTCCATGTGAATTGTTGACCTTGAACTGTTTATCTCAGCATCTCTCTGATAAATCATTCATTACCTATCCAAAAAATTGAGATCAAAATTTGCTCCTTTTATTAGTTTTCTCCATCTTCATCATCCGTTTAGCCCTAAAAAGCCCACTTCCTAAAACCCTAATTCTCTCTCTCTCTCTCTCTCTCGCTGGCTTTGCCCCTTCAGCCACTTCCATGAAGCTCTCGCAATCCAATACTTCATTTTTCAACATTCCCATTTCCCCAAATCACGATATGATCAGACGAAGCACAATCTGCCTGGTTGATTTCGACGATTTTGCCCAAACTCGCAACAAACTTGGTAACTCCATATAAAAAAAAAACTAATCTTTGTTTTGATTGTAGTTAGCGAAATGCGTTGTGTTATGGGAACACATTTAATATGATTTTTGTTTAAAAGTATGATACAAAAGTATGGTATATATTAGTTTCCGTTAGAAACATGGGCGGTCTCAGGGGCGGAGCCACACCTCCCCTACATTTCGAGATTTCTGTAGGATACGTAAGTGAAATTTGTAAATTTTACAATTCGTGTAGGGCACTGTCCCCCAAAATTTCTATATTTACAGTTAACTTAGCAATAATTGGACTCTGCACCTAGTGTGAAAAAACCTGGATCCGCCACTGGTTACGAAGTTCGGTAAATTTACTGTGATTTCATATCTGAACTTAGTTTTTGGAAGATTACAATGAGAAAATGGCTAAAAATGTGAATTGTACGTGTATTCTTTGGGATGTTTTAAAAAATAAAGTATTTCTCATTGAGTGTCAAATATTTTTGGAATACAAAAGTTTTTTTCAACTGAACATATGTATAGTTATCAAACAGAAAATGGTTCCGATATTTACTAACTATGATTTTGATTTCTTAGAACCCTCAAAGCCGGGGTTACAACCCATCTTCCATAATCACAATATGATCAGAAGAAGAACAATCTGCGGGGTTAATTTTGATGATTTTGCCCAAATTCGCAACAAATCGGGTAATTGCTTGTTGAAAACTAAGCTTGATTGTGATTTCTTAGAACCTTCAATGCTGGGGATAGAACCCGGGCCACCAAAGTGGCCCGAGAGAGAGGAACTTATTAAGGCCACTATTCAAAGAAGAGCAAATAGTGTTGATCTCCCATTGTCACTTAGGATGATTAAGAAGAAGCAAAGATTGAAGGGGGGTTGTAGAGATAACGATGATTCGATTAGAAGGGTTCATTCTTCATTGGTTTTTATCATTTTAGAGCTACAGATGTGTGCCTTGAAGATGAGAGGATCGAATTTAGAGGACAATGATGGGGTAATTGCTCGTATACATGGAGAGACGAATGATTATTTCGCGTGGCTGTTTAAGCAGATTTTCCCACAATCTCCAAATATGATGATCTGTTTGATGACCCTTTTGGCTGATTTCTTTGAGTATTCGTTACCTATGGAGAATAGTAGATTCAATTCTTTGATTGGGAAATTGATTTCCTGCAAATATGTTGGTGAACCAAATTTGGTTAGGGAAGAGGATTATAATGGCAGTGAAGAAGGTGCTGTTGATGTAACTATTAGGGCTGTGGGTAATTTGAGTCGGATGATCAATGACCAGGATTCATCGATACCATTGGAGATCGAACAAGATAGTTATGTGGACTATCGTAGGACTGACCTTCAATATCAGATGAATTTATCCCGTGACCCTAATAATTCGCTCCTTTGGTGTAACTATGCTCAGTTCCTCCACGTCGTTAGCCATAACTACGATAGGTAATTGATCTCATAATTCTCATTGTTGATTATATCTGTGTGGTTAAGTGTAGTTTCTTCATTTTTGATTCCCTTGGCCCATGTTTGCATTAAGAACTGTGTTAGTGAAAAAGTTGAATGTGTACCGTTTGCATACTCAAGCATATAGGTTTGATCTTACTTTTGATAGTTTTCCACTTGTAGTTTAGTAGCCAAAGCAAGCTCGATAAAAACACATTCTGCCGCAAAAGTTTGAAGAAAGGTTAGATTTCTTCATCGTGTTATGCATTCATTATCTCAACCTAATTAGTTCCATGTAGATTCGACAAGTGCAAGATTTTATAAAACAAGCATTTTAAATAATTTTTTTTAATATTCTAATGTACTTGGCAGCAGCCGTGGGAGGGATGTCACACACATCCTACATAACTTTATGAAGTACGCTTATACCTGCAACCATCTTTTTTTTTTTTTGTATCACTAAGCTTTAGCAAATTCTGCTCAAAGATCGATTATACTAGAGACTTTTTTTTCTTCATATTTTTGTTTCTCCCTTTCCTCCATGAAAACAATGAAATCATGTTGCAGATTTGAGTGACATTTTTAACTCATGTTTGAACAGGGCGGAGGATTGTTTCAAGCGCGCTACAAAAGTGTCGCCCTCCGATGCAGAGGCTCTAAACCGATATGCAAACTTCTTGTGGGTAGTGAGGAATGATCTGGCTGGGGCAGAACAAAAATATATCGACGCCCTGGAAGTAGAACCAGAAAACACTCACTATGCGTCAAGTTATGCGAATTTCTTGTGGAGTAGTGGAGGTGACGAGACTTGTTTACTTGTTTAAAAATCAGGTAATCATTTAGATGTCAATTTTTTATTACACCGCTTCTTTCACTCGAGAAATATTATGATCAAAACAACATGAACAAGGTGAGGGGAGGTGAAAAATCAACAGTTTTAGGAAAATAAGATGGAGCCAACTTGGGATGATTAGGAGTTCAATAGCATCATCCTATATCTGATTTCTAGTTGAAGATGTTAAGAGCTGTACCTCGAAGATAGAGGCTTACTAGTTGACACAGGCAGTGTCGGAGCTATAAAAATGCTTACGAGGGTGGGCATTGTAGAATTTTGTATCATGAAGGTGAAGATATTAATTATCCTATTGCGTATTTATAGGATTGTCTCAATTTTGTGGGGGTATATCAGCCGCTGCTGCTCGCCTTCAGATCTGCCTCGGGGCACAAGGTCAAACAACACCTCGTTGCGGATTTCATTAGGATCTCTTTTGAGAGTGGATTAGTTTTTTTCTTGTTGTTGTTTTTCGCTTTGGGATGTAATGGTTAGAACTTAGAAATAAAAGATTGTAAAGGCAGAGTTTTCACCAAATAGAAGTTGCTCAATTTTAGGAGAAAATATGCATCCCTCTCTCATTTTCTATTGATGTCTTCATGAGGTTTACGCAAAGTTTTTATTTTTTTGTAGTCTTTTTTTCTTATATGATGAGAATATGCTAGTCACTATACTTCTCAAAGCAGCATTTAAAATTTATTTTTAAAAACAATCTTCAATTATGAGATTTTGAAAATCATCAATATTATCAAACTAGTCATACTTAAGTACTCCATTTAAGATCTCATCATACAATTATTATCAATTTATTGATCTTATAATTTTTGTGATTTGGATACCGAGATTATAGAAATTTTTTTTAATTGATAGATGGTTCTTCAAGTGTATTTTTGTTCTTTTTCATATTATTATATATATCATCAACTACCTCTCTCGTAAATTTCTTTTTCATACAAACAAGCCCTTTAACAGTCGTTTTTTAACCTCAAATGTTCTTGCGTGGTATAAAAATTAGGATGCATTTGACTGTTTAAATTTTAAGCTGTACTTTTGTAGCATTTCTATCTGCAAAATGAGAAGTTTATAAGCTGAGTACAAATGGTAACTATTTTCTTAATTTAGAGAAGTTAACTTTTAAAAGTTTCAATCAAACAAACGGAAATAGATCTGACTTGGAAATTTATGATGGGCTTTCATGTACTAATATTGAATAAATAGTCAAAAACACTTATAGTTACAGATAACTTAACTTATTTGCTTAAACGTCGAACATGGTGCTTTTAAGTTAAAATTATTTTCTGTTTTGGTTTAAATTAGTTGGAAATTTTAATTTCGTGAAATATTGCATAGTTTATGAGGGCCACTAATCTATCCTGCCCAAGAATTTGGCAATTCATCCAGATAAAATGTGCAATGTATCGCATGGGCGAGCTAAATGTTATGTTGAGCGAGCTAAATGTTATGTTGGACGAGAGGCACTACCTACAAAGGAGAGATGCCCGATTAACTATTGTGATTACCACCTCATTACTCGTGATGACGCGTGTTCTCAGTATTCTCGGAAGGAGTAATGATCAGTGGCGGATTTAGTATTTCTAAGTTGAGAGTAGAGCAAGTTCACTTGAATTATACATATTTTTTTTAGAAGAATCGCTTAAGGGTAAAATAAAAAAAAATTCTATTCCTTTACAAATATTTCGAAATTTTTTTATAAATCGGAGACCATGACCCCTTTGTCCCTACTTATCGGTCCGCTGAGATGGCATAATTCAAACCACCGGTAAATTACAGATGGGGAGACTATGATCTGTTGTCATCCTTTAATGACTGAGTGAGCTGGTTCATGTGATAGATTATCACATCTTCATTTTAGTATTTATATATATATAAATCCATGATTTGGTACAAATTTTATACCTATAAAAATAGTAATTTTGTATCAAAATATAGTAACTTTATTTTCACAATATGTAACGATATTATTTCTAATTTTTTTAAAAAAAATTAATATATTATATGACATCATTTCTTATAAAAAAATTATAATATATTAAATGTAATATTTATTTCAATTCAAAATATTAAAATTGATATTATTTACTATATTGTAAAAAAAAAGTTACTATATTTTAATATAAAACTATTATATTTTTTAAAATAATTTTTTTTTTTGTAAGTATAAGACTTGTATAGAATATAAAATTTTTTAATATTAAAAAACTACCGTAAAAGGGATCAAAATAAGAAACTTGCTTTGAAAGCTATAGGGACCATTCTTGTAGTTCACCCTTTTCCTTGTATAGATTGTTATGATTTGAAAGTAACCTAGGGTCAAAATAAGGGATTTGTTCTCAATACCGTAATCTTTTTTCTTGCCATGCACAATAAATTTTTGTACTTAATTATTGTATTTTAGGAATAAAATTACTATGTAATAAGGATAATTTACTACAACTAAATTTAATTCAAATAAATTAAAGATAGTGATAATATGTTATCCTAAGTTATAATATTGTATCCTCAAAATACAATAATTCTTATATTTTACAATAAAAAAGCCTTCTGTATAGAGATCACTTCCCAAAATAAGATAAGAAAAATGTATTCCATATTTTTACCACTTCATCAAAGTCCAAAAGTTTATCCTACGAAAACCCCTTAAATTGGGCGATGAATTGAATGCAATGCAAGTGGGCTAGTGGTAGGGATAGGGTACATCACTATGGAACCCAACCACCCAAAAACTCGGCTAGCCTTCCTAACAATGTTTTAAAATTCGAATCGGACCAACCAGTCAAACCAGTCGAATCAGAAATCGGCCATCCAATCAATCCGAACACAATATTGGATCGAAAATGCCAATGAATCGGTGTGACCTGAAATGACCCAACTAATTTTCTCATAAAATCGATGACTGACCCGGCCCGGTTGAACCAGACCGGGTCATACATAATTAAAAAAAATATTAGAAAAAACGAATGAAAAGGAAAATAGAGGCAATGACATCTCATTAGGCAGTTCTTCACAAGTATTGAATGTCAAAAAAAATTAAAAATTTATTTAAAAAGAGTGTGTTGTCTGATAAATTGATTTTTATTGTAATGAGATAAGAGTAATATGTATTGGGGATGTGATGAGTAATTTTCAAGTTATTCGACACACAAAAAGTATAATAAGATTGTAAGACTTCTTGAATGAGATAGAATGATTATTAAAGAAAAGCAGAAGCACCTCCCTCTTGTGAATAGATTCAATAGGGAGGGGTGTGCTAGTTCAGAGAATTAGAGAACGTGGCTACAAACCACGCTGTCGGGGGTTCGAATCCCTCCTCCCCTACAATCGATCCAAAGAGAAATAACATTTCCCTTCGAGGGTAAAAAAAATCGTCATGATAGCAGAATAAAAGCTACGAAAATTCCTCGTAGGCCTTTTATAGGTCACCGATTCACAATGTAGGGAGTGAAAGCGAGAACAAAAACAATAATTAGAAATGAGAGAGCCCCTTATACATGAAGGATTTGGTAAACTAGGATCCGTTATTAAAATAGAACAACAATCAATCAAACTAACTCAAATGATCGTTGTATACTCGATCTTAATAGAGCAACGTGAAACATCATTGGTTTTATAGGAGTGGAATTTTATATTTGTATGTAGTAAATTCGTACATATTGTTGTACATATATTAAACATAGGATAGAGTGAGCAGTGGTATATAAGAAAGATAAATTAATATTATAATTAAAAATTACTCTTTTCTTTATATGTCAGTATATATACGGACAATATATAAAAAAAAATGATATACAAATGATGTATATAAAATCTCATTCCGATTTCATAAAAAGTAACCAAACACAAATTGGAACTCAAAATGGCCTTAGGCCTTAGATCACAAATACGAGTGAATTCACACTCCAACCAAAGCGCGTGGATTAGTGGACTAGCACGCACCGGGATCTTGGTCGTGCGCCTTCACTCGGGGCAGTGTAGACACGTGTGATACACTCCCACGCGCTCTCATCCGTCTTCATCAATCCAATCCAAGTCCCACTTCGAGTACTAAAACACCGTGGCTTTGTTTTCACGACGTCTCTCTCTCTCTCTCTCTCTCTCTCTCTCGCTCGCTCGCTCGATCCAATCTACTTCAATGGTGATAAATTGGTAAAAAAGAATTTTTGCCCAATTGAGAT